>JAJOOF010008984.1:0-20698 GCA_029582545.1 Solanum lignicaule | reverse complement strand
GTATAAAATCCCATAATCACATGAAATGTATCTTAAAACCATAAAACTTGAGTAGAGCACTCTATCAAGTGTCAGAGCCAACTTTTCTCTATAAATTTTAATGAGCTTCAAACAATTACCTGAGCCAAACGTTCTTCCCTCCTTGCAAACTTTCTTTCTCTGCTTGCCTTGTTCTTTGCCCTCCTAGCCTCAAATTGGTCGGACAAGGTCTTCTCTCTAGCCTTCTCAGCCTTTGTCTTGTGGATATTTTCCATCAGCACACGCTTGTTCTTGAAAACATTACCCTTCACCTTCATGTACATGTCATGATACATGTGTTTGTCAATCTTCTTTGATTCCCTATACTTGCGAAGCAAACGCCTGAGGACTCTCAATCTCCTCATCCAAAGCACCTTGGTAGGCAGTCTAGCCTCCCTGGTACCTTTGCGCTTACCTGAGAAAAGAACAGATATAAGCCAACAGAGCAATTTCACCTGCTAATATACATTAGTCACTACAAAGACAAGGTAGAAATGGCATAGTTCAAAGCCAGTTAATATACGAGCAAAATAATCTTTGATACCAAGCAACCAAAAAGATGCCTATATTTTCTCAAAAAAAAAAAGATGCCTATATTGATACATCTTCTTTAGGTATGAAGTACACAAAAAACTGTTTAATTAGGTCAAAAAGGTGAAGTGACACTACACTAAAACAAAGCATGATTGTATTAAACAACTTACCAGAAAGAATAATACTAAATATAGGCTTATATTCCCTCTATCTCATTTTAATTGGCATAGATGCCATGTATGGCCAAAAACTTTCTCCTTGGAAGTTCACCTCTTATATTCTTCTTTATTTTGATTGAAAAATTGGGTTGTTATATTCTTCTTTATTTTGATTGAAAAATTGAGTTGTTATATTCTTCTTTTTTTGAAGGGAAAAAAACAATGTCCAATGTTTGACAGCAAATCAATAGAGCTACCTAAAAACTGAACTAGGTCATGTAAAATAAGTTTCTGCAATCACAGTCAAGACAAGGAGGTACCATATCCAGAGTGACGGCCTTTCCTCTTGGCCTCCTTCATTCTGCGAGCACGAGATCTTGAGTGAATTTTGGTTGGTTTCCTGATGATGAAACCATCCTTAACCAATTTCCTGATGTTTTGACCTGCACCAAATGGAAATGAAGGGATTACTGACAGTAAATAAGAAACTACAACAAACAATAGTTGCCACAATGACATACGCAGAGTTACAAGGATCGCAACTGGCTTGCACAAGCTTGACCAATTAGCTTGTTAAAGCTAATGTTCTAGTTATCGAGATTGAGTAAACATTAATATCATTTTGTCATCTAAACATCAGATTAATAAGCAAATAATGCAAAGCAGCAACACCAAATAGATATCTGTCAATACGACAACACACCCAATGAAATCCCACAAAGTAGGTATCATTCCAAATTGATATCTGCCAAAAATAAAGATAATTGCAGATAATTTATACCACTGTTTGGTAACCCTATCATTACTGGTTAAATTACAATGACGGTGCTGTAATGAACATATACAGCTCAATTACATTTCCATCTCACGACTCAAAAACATCAGCAAATATAACTTGTCACAAAACCTATCAACACCTGCCAATAATTTCAATCCACTACATCTTCAGTTTTCAGACAAAATCAGTGTAATTGGTTATTCCCATCCGTTAACACAAGAACAACCATCCATCTTAATAAAGCTTACCAAAATCAACAATGTTTCCAATGCTCAAATCTAAGAAATATCACTCTAAGCTGACACTGTTTACATGTAAATAACAAAACATTATTATGCTGCTAGTCTCGTGAACATTACTAACTAAATTCGAAAAGCGTGCGAATTGATAATAACAGTACATTAATCTACGGTACACTGGAGCTTAACTGATCAAACTCTACGACATAAATATACATAACAGTATATTAAGTTGAAACAATTCTAATGTTGATAAAAATTCAAACCTAAAACCCTCCACACACAAAAAACGATGAAACGATAATCAAAGTAGCATAATCTAGGCCTCTTTGGATCTAAACTGGTCAACATCTACTACGTGAAGAGTATATTTCGTTACAACAACAGTAAGGTTGATCAAATTCCAAACCTAAAACACTCCACAACCAAAAAAACGGTGAAACGATAAGTAAACATAACCTAAGCCTCGTTGGAGCTAAACTAATCAAAATCTACTACAGATCTTTCACAAATAAAAGCTACAACATACAAACAAGAGATCACAGAGATAGCATGAACGTAAATAGAGATTGATAAGAAAAAGAAAACAGAAACATACGGGAATTGGCCATGGAGATTTCATTTCCTTCATTAGGATCAAGCCAAACTTTTCCTCTTCCACACTTAAGGACACTAGCGGCGAGCCGCTTCTGGAGCTTCAACGAAACCATTTTCGATTTTGTGAAGCTGCGAACAAAGGAGAAATGGACAGTAGTCAGGAGAGGCGGCTTTTATACCACTGAAATTAATGCCCTAGGGTTTTTCGAAATGGGCTTAGATACTGTCTTTGGTCCAATGGGCCTCTTAGTACTGAGGATTAGAACTAATTGCACTTGTAGCCATATTTAATCAAGTTTTCAAATTATTGAATTCATAGTTAATGTTGACAAATTTTAGACCAAAAAAAACATATTTGTTGCTCTTCTTCTTCTATATCATTATCACACAATATAGAAAATCATGTTATAAAAAAAAATAAAAAATTATGATGTGCTATATATAAAGGAACTAGGCATTGAGTGTAAAATCCAAGAAAAGAACAACATTGAAGGTTCTTGAGAAAAAAATTTGAAAATGATAAAATAAGTTTGTTAGATTTGATGTGTTTTTCACAAATAGATTATTGGGGTTGGTTATTTATGATATTTAAAATTGAGCTAATTCGGAGTTGATTTGGGCATTGAATTGAGTGTTTATAAATTCAATAACAAATTATTATTTCTAGCATAAGTTTGTTTACATGAATGCTTAAAGTACAGTCATGTATGTGAGCTCTCAGATAAAATTTATAACTTTATCCATAGATTTCCATAACTTCATCTCGAGCTCCCAAGCAATGGGAGGAGTCAGGTCATTGATCGTAAAAGAATGAATTGCTTGGTTAAAGTCATAGCGAAAACGAATCTTAAGACAATTGTCACTAAGTACTTATAGACATGAACCTAGGTGATCTATTATATGGAAGAATCAACGAATGAGTGGTAGTTAGAAGTGAAATGTCACTTGAACCCAAAATCAGCTAGTTCTCACCAAAATGTGTTAAGATGTAGCAATTTATAGAATAAAATATGTTTCGCAATTTTATAATTCATTTTTTCAATATCTAAGTAACCTTTGAATACAAATTACATGTATTTGTTCTCAAATTTGTTATATATGTTTTAAGTTGTCTCTTAAGTGGCTAGAATTATATAGTTTAGACTATGAATTAATTAGGGATCCCAAAATCGGCTAGTTGTGACGTATATAATCTTATATGGAATTATAAGGTGATGATTAAATAATTATTAGGGATCTTGTGAACAAATTTTTGACTAATTTATTGGTATTTCTTATATCACTTCTAATTAAATAACTTTATCAACTTATAAGATTAGATAATTTCAATATTAACAAAAATTTTAAAAACTTTTCTTGTTTAGTGTTAGATTGAAATTTGTTGAAAAAAACGAAATATTTTCCATAAGAATAACCCTTACTATTTATAATTTTGTAGCTAATATGAATCAACTTAAATTTTATCTTTTTCTATTTTTCTAGAAGACCCTAAAGAAGAAAAATATCGTAATAAACCATAAATAAATTATGTGAATACACAAGAACATATGCATATTGTATTTAGCTAGGGTTGGTATATATCCCTAACGACTAACATCATTGTCACTAAGAAACTAACCCTAGCTATATTCCGTAGCTAATATACGTCAAGCTATAATTTTTTTTATCTTTTTTCTATTTTCAGACACCAAAATAATATAAATATTATAATAAATCATAAATAAATTATGCAGATACAAGATTGAACACATGCATGTATTTAGCTAGGGTTGGTATCCCTAACTACTAACATGCATTATTGTCACTAAGAAACTAACCCTAGCTAGCTACACTCAGTAGCTAAAATGCGTCAAGCTAAATTTTATCTTTTTTTCTATTTCCAGACATCGAAAAAAAAAGATAAATATTATAATAAACCATAAACAAAATTACATGGTTGTATTGAAATTTATACTCATTTTTTCATAGACATAATTTGATAAATAATGTAATTAATTATTGACATGCTGGTACACTAGTTTTTCCACTGAATACTGTTTTGGCATTTTGACATGTTGCTCCTAAAAGAGGTCCAGTTGAACCAGATGGAGTTAGATCAATGTCAGCCAATTCAACTCCTTCACATGGAGCTGCTTCACTGCAATTAAGTGATACTGGTGCTTTTGTATTTGTTGTGCCCCTTATGTTCTTGAAGTGAATATCTGTTAGTTTCACCTTTGATGGCTATACCAAACAAAATATATAATAATGTATAAGTGACATGACATTGATCTACAAAAATTAGTATAATTAACTCAAATTCATTATGATATAGTAATAGTTTACAATGATATTTATTATCTCTCATTTAACTCTGTTTAGTAAGGTTTGAATTTTAGAAAGAAATCACGTAGTATTTTTGCTTATGTTGAAAAAAATCACAATTCAAACCGTATTACTATTTCAAATTATGGCGTTCTCAACATTATTGTCCCAATAGAACTCGAGGTACTTGTTATCTCTCATTGGCATACGTATCGAGTAATTCTGTCGAGCAAGGCTTGACCGAAAAGAAATCATCACCTAGTGTTTTGCCTTAGGCTAAAATCTAAACTGAAATCTCTCACGACTCTCTGTCAGACATATTATTGACGACTAAGTCACGGATACCTAAGTTTAGGGGTGTCAAGCACATATCGACATGGCTAAGGATGAGTGCATATACACTAAAATTTCTAATGTCTCGAAACACATGTGTCGAGTAACTAGATAGTGAAAAGTAGTTATGATAACTTACCTCATTCTTGTTCTTGGAATTGTAGTGTTGATCAATAAGAATTGGATTTTTAACATCATCCAAGACAATATCTTCATAAATAACATCAGAAACTTGTAGTGGAGATGAAGCCATATAAGTCTTGATTCTTGCACCATTTGTTGTACTGTGGAATGTACAATTTTTTATATAAACTTTTGTAACATCCTTCTCATCTGGTCTTTTTCCAAGGCTTCCAATGCTGCAAAAAAAAAAAAACAAAAAAAAAACTACATTTAAAATTTTTATTTATCTAAATTTATGAAAAAGGTTAGTAGTATTTTTAACCCCTCAATTATAGATGATTTTCAATTTTAATCCTTGTAACACTTGAAAAAACACATTGAATCCCACAACTTTAAGATGCTTACCATTTGAGTAAAATATTTTTTTATTAATCGTTAATGTCCATTAATTAATTAAAATATGTACTCTTATTCCCGTTGCTTTGAATATTCATCAATTTATCATAATTATTAAAAATATTATGACTTAATCATTCTATGTGTTAGGTTAACTATACTCCATATTTGACAACTATACACTTCTAAAAACAATCTAGATATAACATATTTTCTACGTAAAGGGATCGGAAAATATATATTTTAGTTACTTGAAAGTTAAAATGTGCTTAATCACGTATCACACTACCAGAAAATCATTATTTTTTTTTACGAAATTCGTCAGACTTTGGCTCGTCAGTAACGTTTCCAACTGACTTTTTGTCAGAAATTCCTTAGTGACGAGCCAAATTCCGACAACATATCTATTGGATTCTTGCGACGGCTTTTTTTGTTGTGTCACAATACTCTTTAAGTTATTTTACAAATAACTGAGGAACCAAAAGTACGTATTATTGTTCTTTTACAACATATTAGGGCTAGAACGTAAAAGAGATGTAAAATTATTCGTTGATTAAGAGATCACATCAGCTCGTGAAATGTAATATCACGAGTTTGAATCATTGTGATCTCTTGATCATTCTTGTCTAGTCGAGTCATTTCTTATTCTTCTATTACTTATGTGAAAAATTAACCGAAAAAAAAATACATAATAATATTAAATTATTAATAAAAAACTAACCTTATTCCATGTCCAGGGCCACAATGAATATTATTGACAAAAATATTGGTAGTACCATGTCCAACACTAATGCAATCATCACCTGTACCAATGTTGCTATCAGTAATATTGATATTAATTGTTTCACTTATATGAATTCCATCAGTATTTGGACTTGTTCCTGGTGCTGTAATCTTGATTTTTGAAACTGTGATGTCATTACTATCAGTAATTTTCAAGTGGACACCTTTGGAATCCACAAAATTGATGCCATTGATGGAAGAACTCTTCACAGTTTGAAATACAAGAGACTACACATACAAAAATAATAATAATTAAAATTCGAATCGTCTTTAGTTTCATATATGATCATTCAACTGCTTATTATATCAAAGTCATAAAACTACTTATTGTACTAGAAATATAAAATATGAAAGATAATGGATATTAGGTTGGGCCGAAAAAATATTAATTTTAAATGGTGTGACATGGATATCATGTAAGGTGCGCATGTCGACTTGAGTATACTTATTTGACAATTCATTTTCTGGTTATTTGGATTTGTGCCACATAAGATACACTTAAAGCGTGTCCTTCTCAGAGGCGGAGTTAGGTGGGGTTCGTGGGTTCGGACGAATCCAGTAACTTTTCCGTAAACTCTGTATTTGTAGTAGAAAATTAAATAAATATATATGTTTATTAACTTATGAACCCCTAATAAAATTGATTGACGGTTCAGTGGTAAGAAAGTTACCGTGGAAATACTTTTCACGCTAGAGTTGTGAGTTTGAACCCCTCCCCCCATCTCTCAAACTCTTAATCCTGACTCCGCCTCTATCCTTCTTAACTAAGAGTTTCTCCATTTTCAAAGCTCAAATTCGAGCGTTATGGTTAAAGGTGGAGGATCTCATCCATCTTCCTATGCTCTTGCCTTGGTGGTTATGTCAATTTCATATATATGACAACCTTAGCTATGTGTGTCATTTTTTTGCTTCTTTCATATAACATGTATAATCTTGAGTTACTTTTTTTTGGTTATAAAAGTTAATTTTATGATTTTAATAGTAAATTAAAATTTGAATGATCGATCATAAGTTGAGCAACTATCTGAACTTACAGTAGGGAGAGGAGGAGTGCTTCCGGTTTTGTCAGCATACTGCCAGCTGGCATTTCCTTGTCCATTGAGAGTTCCGCCACCTGTAATAACGACACCGTCCACGTGTTCGAGGGATATCCAGGAGGCACGTGAGTACAAACTTATGTCTGTATTTGACAATACTATCCCTTGAATTTCAATAGTAATGGGCTTTGGGCATGTACATGGGCCTTGAAAAATAGTTTCTCCTGTAGTGAATGTTCCTGGTGGAATAACAACTTTTGCTGAGCCTGTTGATTGGCAGGCTGATCTCCATGCCATCATAAATCCCTATTAAATTCAAGAATTTTTTTAAATTTTTTTACATTTATAAATAATTTATTTATTTGTCTATAAAATCATCAAGTCAAATTAAATAAGTAGTTAATCTAGTAAAATACAACTTGTTATGAATATGCATATAAGTCCAAGAGATAATTAAAATCGAATTTCAACCATCAAAGTTACAAGGGAATTCAGGAGGAGCAGAGAACTATATGACTCTTTAATCGAATCTCTTTCATCAAATAAAATTCTCTTTTTTGTCTTGTATGTAAACATAACTCGTTGAATACTTTTGATATAAAGAAAACTTTTATTGTAGCGATAAAAGTGTTTCAAGAATTGTTTTACATTAGGTTGATCAAATTCTGGTGGGAACGGCCCAATGCCTTTAGAAATGAGGAATCCATCTAAGGCCCCCAAATTTGAGGGCTCCATTTTTTAATAATAATAGAATTATTATAAGTATTTTTAACAAATACTTACAAGTATTCCTAATCACACTACACGGGGCATGATGCAACGTAACAATATATACCTAAATATGTATGAAAATATATATATATGCACACATAGTAATAATAGAATAGTGAACATAACATCGGGGGCGGAGCTAGAAATTCAGGTATAGGTTCGGGTCTTACCCGAGTGCTATCTGCAGTGGGATCTGGTCTAGCTCCGTACTTGGTAACATCGAAAACTGTCTCCATAAGGCCACGACGCGAACCAAAAGGTGCACATTCTGCAACTTTTGATGATAAAATGGCTATACCCAAAAGTAAGAATAATCCTATAGTAGTGATTTCTAATCCTTTTGGAATAGCCATTATGGTTGTGGCCTAATTAGGAAATTGAAAAATAAAATAAAGAAGAAAAGTGAGAAAATTAAAGAAGGAAAGGACCCTTTTTGAATGGAGATAAACAAATCATTTGCCATTTTTATATCAATCTTCTTACACCATACAAAAATTATTGGCTAGTGTTTAGTTTGTTTTATTTATTGTTTATGTATTTCCTACATTTTAGCTAAGTTAGGTTCAAATTGAAGTTTAAAAGTTCACCTTAAATCATTAACAGAAAATAATTTGTGTGGCCTTTAGAAGTTAGGTCCTCTTGTAAAATATAATTTAACTTTTTAGTTACACCATATGGTATCTGGCTTATTGGTTCGATTAATTTAAATTCTTCAGGCACTAAGAGGGAAGTATCAAATTAAGTCTTGCGCCTAACTCAAACCCAAAAAAGAGGAGGATTGCTCATGGTTCTTGTCTTTAAGTAACCGATGTGGTATATCACCCCCTCACACTTAGATCCGTACATTTTTATATGGTGTTCCACTGCTTGGTCTAATGCGTGCTCATTCATGGATCAAGGGTATTTTCACCCCCTCAACTGTCTAGGACCCTAGAGATCCTCATCAGGTGGGGTCTGGTCTAGCTATATTATGTTAAATTACATTTTGGATCTAACTTAAATTCAAATATTAAACTAGTTTATAGAAATTTCTCCATTCTTAAGGTTCTAATATAAATCTAATACTAGGGTACGTGACACCCCCAAAACTCGATGACAATTGTCCACCAACAGATCTTAAGATTTTCGGACGTTATTATATAAGTAAGTAAATAAATAATTCCAAATTTATTTATGATAAGATCAAACTTATATAGCCACTCTGAATTCATTGACATTAACAATTCCTCAATAAATGAAGCAACAAGCTAACAACATCCTTAAGATGCTAAGAAAAATCTTAACACATGAACATAGGCAAGCAATGAACCAGACTAGTAACTGTCGCGGTTGTTATCTCCAAGGTATATATATAAATAAATACCCTATAAGTTGATGTTTTGATAAAATTTATTAATCATCTATGACAATATTCATCTTAATAGAGCCTCTGCGTTCACTGACTTAAAATCTTGTATCAAGAGGAAGTCAAACCGGAATAAAATGGCACCTCGGTAGCAGGTATCCACTCACTCCCTTGTATAAAATTCCCAACAGTAAATTGACTCGCCTCAGTAGAGCTATTAATGACCCGATAACCGGGCCATTTCACTCTAGCACTAGTATTTGAACCGGGTCCCCGGTTCAAATACTCTCCATAATAAAGTGTGTTCAATGCAAAATCACCACTCCATTCTAACCAACCAGCAGGATCAATTAAGCTACCAATATTGGAGAAGAGAATTACAGTTCTTGAATATTGTTTCCATGGTCGTCCTAAGTAATTTTTGAATGACGATAGAACAGGAACTAAATCCGATGCAGCTTCCACTTTACAATTCAAGATTGAAATTCCAGTGTTTTGATTTGGATCCTCTCTTCCTTGTGCTGTGAACAAGTTCTTCTGATTCGGGTTGGGTTTACGAGCATACAAGTTACAGTTCTGGAGAACAACAGCTGCATTACCTGTTTGAAGACATAATTTAAACAAATTATCTGTTAGGATCGAAGTAATCAGGTATCTCGTATAGAAACTAATAATATACTTGAAAACAGACACAAAAAGTTAACATAGTTTAATGACTTGATCAACATATATATAAGAGAAAAGTTTGGATATATGACTATCTGATTTTGACCATCTGAGATATTAACTTAACGGCCAAAAAGGAGAGAAGGTTAAACTATAAATGATATAATTTTATTTTGACTTATAAACATTTTTAGTAAATTTACCAAATATCGTACAACAACTAAAAAATTTAGATGAAATAATCATAGAGTTCGTTACCAAAAATGAAGTCGACCGTCCCATAGACATCGCAATTGCGATAGAATTGTCGAAGGGAGTGGACATAGAGGGTGTCTTGATAGGCAACAAAGCTACATTGGTAGAACGCAGATAGGTCGGAGCCGCTCCGCAGAGCCACTGCTTGGTGCTTGCTTGGTCCGGCATAGTTCTCAAACGTAATGCCTCTAGCTAAGAATCCATTTCCCACCACAGCTGCAATTAAAAAAAAATAAAAAAAATTGAGTTTTATAATACTGATCTTATTTTCGACAATTGAATTTGACTTTTTATATTCATATTGAAACTAGACTTAAACGTCTTTGAATTCTGCTTAAGGCTAGTGTAAAACAATTTATTAGGGAAGCATGGATATACCATTTATAATATGAATCATCAAAACTAATAATTTTGACTCTAATTCTATATTTATTTTTAAAAATTACTTGGATCTAATGCATTAGTTATATATAGATCAGTAATGTGAACAAAGTAACTTAAGACTTAAGTAGATCCTAGATTTTTATTAGAAAATTAAATAGTAAGTATTCATAAATATTTAGTTGTGGATTCAATTATTATTATTATAGTATTTACTTGATATTGTTATAAGAAACCTACAAACTTCATGTTTTGAATCTGCTTCGATGTACAAATTATTAATTTAGAAATCAGTTTCTTCAGAGGATTATAGATTATAGAGTACAATACAAGACACCAACATATATATAGACAAATCTTCCATCTTTTCAGAAATCTATATTTATTATTAATTATTTAATATTTATAACCAGATACTAGATCTTTTAAGAAAATTAAGAAGAAGAAAAAAACCTGCTAATCTTTGTCATATATATGGACACTGACCTATGTTGTCTTATATCATTGCATGTATGTAAATTGAAATAATACTTTCACTACCACTAATCGCAAGATTAATAGTCAGAATTTTCTTTAAAATGTTCAAAATATGAAGGAAAAAAATATACACATGAAAAAGCATCGGGGTTGAACATCTTATTAAAAAATGTTAATCATAAATAAACGATGTCATTTTTTGTTAAAAAATCGAACAACCCACCCTTTGACCTTATCTGATTTTCGACTGTACTTGAAATTATATCTTATCATAAATTTTTCATATATAAAACTCAAATTCAAGATCTTTAATCGAATATAAGCGTCTATCATACCACAGTGGTCCTAAATTAAAGGCTAAAGCTACACATTGCTACAAGTCGAGCTATTTAATTATTTTTTGATGTGGATTCAAAAATTATTGGAGGGATGAACCTAACCAGACAAGAAGACATGGGATCATTAATTATAGGAGTAGTACACTTGTAAAATAAATCTAGGTGAATGATTGAAGTGAATTAAATTAAAATATTTTTTATTAAATATTTCCTCTGTCCCTAATTATTATTTGTCCACTTTTGAATAGACACACCTATTAAGAAAATAATTATTGATATAATGAGTTTACCATTTTTACCCCTATTAATTATGAAATGAATGAATTAAAAACTTAAGATTTTCAAGAAGTTATATCTTTTTCAAAGTATTTAATTGAGGGTATAATAAGTAAACATATTTTATCTTTTCTTGATTTGTCAAAATGGACAAGTAATTAAGGATAATTAAAAAAGAAAAAGAGGACAAATAATTAGGGACAGAGAGAATATAAATATAAAATTTAGATCAAATTATTAAATTTTATCGAATTCATAACTTTTATGGACTATGGTAGCTCAAACGCTCGATTTACAAGATAGGACCAAATTAATGTTGAGGTAGTTGTTGTGGGGTCCTTTATCTACTAGATATGCTTAATGAGACAAATATATGAATTATTCCTACTTGTAATTATAGATGAATTTAATACTTAAAGTTAACGACTTCTTATTTAGTAGTAAAATATGAATAAAAATTATTAAATTTCCATAAATTCGTTAATAATATTGTGGTACATGACAATTTTTTAATTGCTGGACAACACTGATATTTGAATTTTATAAGTGATTCAAATTGCATCACATAAAATAAAATTATAATATATTAGCATTTTTCTTACTTCGTCCCTTCCTATTTTAAAGGTACTCTGTACTAGTCTTTTGAATCTAAAGTCTCAAACTCGTAGCTAGGGGTGGTAATAGTACGATTAATCAATTATTTATTTTTAAAAATATATATTATATTAATTGTTTAATTGCTCTATTGAGCATGATTAAATTTTAGATTTTTCAAAATCGTCTCAATCATGAATAGAGTATATATAAGTCTTGCTTTTCCACACCGACGGAATCCATCAATTTTTTCATTAACCCTACATGTTCAATGCTAATATTTCATGTCAAGATCTTTCAATGTCTTTTTAATAATTCATATTTCGAATTTTTGCGTAACACAAATATCTACACAATAATATCTAATGTCATGACTTAAAGAATGACTAACTTATTAAAAGCGAAACGCGTCTTATTATGACTATTTTTCACTCTCTTAATTTGAATTCGAAATCTCTAATTAAAAATGAAAAAATCCTATGTATTCATCCCTTCACGATGGTACCAATGATCTTTACTTTTACAAAAACTACTCCCTGTGTCCAAATTTCAATAATAGTTGTCTACTAAAAAACTTGACACACACCTTAAAAAACAATTAATAATCTGGACAATATTAGTATTATATTATCTTTCAAATATATTAAATTAAATGTTTTGAGAAGGGTAAAATAGTCATAAGGGTAAATTATCTCTTAATTTTTAAACTAAACAAATATTATTGGACAACTATTTTTAGTATATCGAACTAATAAAGATGAACGGAGGGAATACTATGCAACATAATTAGATTACTAAAAGAATATTAGAATAATTCTATCAAACTATTAATTATAGTCATGACTCATGAAGCCAAGATTAAAAAATTATTCACACCAATAATATGAGATGAAGGAAGGTCTAAATCATTGAATTAATTTCAACAACGCATGACACTACATAGAACGTGCCTTTGTCCAAATAATTATCTATCTTATTTTAAAATTATTAATCTCAATCAATATTTCTCGAATATGAGTATTGTAACATATAGTTAAATTTCAGATAACGTTAGTAGCTATCAACGTATAAAGGTTAAATTCATACAGTATCAAAATAGGGAATTTTGAACTTACCAACGGTAGCTGATCGGAAAGTAGTCCATCCATCGACGACGTTCCGATTACCCTTTATTACTGTTTTTCCGATCCCATCTCCGACGAACATTATCATACTTTTCTTTCTTTCGACATCAATATATTCGAAATACGTTCCCGCCTTAATGTAAATCACAAATCTTGTACTACTAGAATTTGGTGCAGCACTTAATGCTGCATTAATAGTAGTAAAATTGCCACTACCATCCTTAGCCACAACCAAATCGAACTTAATTTGGTTCACCGGAGCTTGTAAAAGCGTCCTGTCCTTTTTTTTCAACCATTTCGGGTACCCATTCTTCATAGTCCCGTATTCTGGGAAGACTTCATTAGAGTTTGATGACGACCTAAAATCAAATTATAATAAGAGGCTTTCAAACTTATTGATGATTAAACAAAACGAGACAAAAAAAAGTAACTAATTCAATAGAATCGAGTTGAAATCAAAAAAGTGAAATAGAAATGATTGTACATAAAGGAGAGATAGGTAAATGTTTTACTAATTAATGAAAGAGAGAAATTTAAAGTAAATTACTCACACAAATCCTATAAAAGAAGGAAAAACTTATACCATATGCGTTCTAATTCATGTGTATTAGTTTGATACGATACATAATTTAAAAAAAAAAAAAAAAGTTTTTCAAATCTTGTGGTTGTTAAGTTAAATTATGTTGTATATGAGAAAACAACTCCATCAGTTTCATTTTATATGGTTTTATTTGTCAGAAAATAAAGTTTAAGAAATTAAAAAAGAACGACATTAATTTAGATACTTGCCTAAAGTATCTCTTGGGTAATAGAACAAGACGAAAAGTTTAAAGTTAAAAGAGTTTTCTGAAATAAAAAATGTGTTATATGCCTTCAAGAATATATTATAGATAATTATGTCATGTAAAATGGAACAGAAGAAATATACTATTTTTGAATCGTTAAATATTTTGGGGGTCTAAAATAGATGTTTTAGTGCCCTTACCCTTGAGTCGACCCTGTCTTTAACTTCTTAAGCATGGCAAGAGAGTTGCTCACATGTTGAGATATGGTATGCAAGTTCTTCTCAATGAATTGACTCAAATTGTGTTTACTATTGTAAATTCCACCAAGACAAGTATCTTGATTTGTCATTGCACCACTAAGAAGTGTTTGTAGGTCATTATAGTGCTTTAAAGGTGAATTACTACTATTTTTAGTAGAAAGATCATAAAGAGTTGTTTGTAACTCATCAATAGTAGTATCACCTAAAAGTTCAATACAATCATCTAATGCCCTTTTTTCAATAGGGTCCAATTTGGACACATGGTGAAGTATGCTAGAGCAATTTTCAGCAGAGGATTTGACTTCATTCATAGTGACATTAACATTGGAAGAAATGATTTCTGGAATTGATTTTTGGTGAAGATTTGGGATTAATGAAAGAGTGGAAATGCAAAGTTGGGGGTAAAGTGTGTCTTGGCAATGTGAATTTGCAATTTGAATGTTTTTGTGAACATGAATTTGTTGAGTACTGGATACTAATAATGATTTTGGGGGAAAGAAGAATGTGAGCAAGAAAATGGATGAAAGAGCAAGAAAAAGTGAAGGTTTCTTTTTTTGGATATACATTTTGGGAACTTTGTGATGGAAATGAGTAGTAAAGTTGTGCTTCTTTTATAGGAATTTAAGAAGTTTCACTTAAAGAGATTGTTCAATGGATGCACTAAATTGAGTCAGAATTTAAAGGAATTGAGATACCTAATGATTATTTGAGTTATTTTGTTGGGAAAAAGGTCTGAAAAATACTTTTAACTTTGATCGAAATTGTTGTTACAATATCAAACTTTATGGATGACCTTTTACCCCCTGCATTATTTAATAGTGTATTTTAAAGGTATATATGTGTCCACGTGGACACATTACTATTTATAATGATGCAATATTTATGATGTCCACATGGGCACATATATACCTTTAAAATACACTATTAAATAGTGCAGGGGTAAAATGTCATTTCCAAAGTTCGGTATTGTTACAATAATTTCGATCAAAGTTCGGATATATTTCAGACCTTTTTCCCTATTTTGTTTAAAATTTATTATTTGTACACGTTTAGGTTCGAAGGAAAATGTTCTCCACTTCAAATATTCTTAAAAAACATTTTCGTGGAGGATATGTGAGTTTATTTATTTTTTACTAATTTCTAATGTTTGATAAATAAGTAGAAAATACTATCTCAAACCGGTTAATTATGGGATTTGGTGACCTTTTTATATGATTTGGACAATTTTCATCGATTGAGCTAGTATTTGGAGTTGAGTTAGACCAAAGACTTATTTCTTTACATAATATTAGAGTAAGACTCATTCTAATTCTCATGCCCATATTAAAATTATTCACGCTCCAGATATTCAGCCCTCGGTGTTAGTTTTTTTTTTTTTTTTTAAGAATTCTCACTTTAGTCAATAATGGGAAGAGTAATCTCTAATCCCCGCTCTTGGATTAGCTTTTGAGATTAAGTTAGGTTCAATTTTTATTTCTTTTACAATTATATATATTATATTTAGACTATTTTTAGAAGTATAGCAACAAGAACGACAACACTATATATATTTAGTGTAATTCCATAAGTGGAGTCTGGGAGGGTAGAGTGTACACATACTTTTCTCCAACCTCGTAGAGATAAAGAGACTATTTCTGATAAATACTCAACTTAAATAAAGCTTGTCAATCAATTTGAAAAAGAGGATATACATATGGGAGCAATAGCAACAAATTAAATATGAAATGGAGAGTATTAGATAAAAACGCGAGAAACAATAATAACGTAATTATACAATAATCGAGACACAAAAAATATCAGTGAAAATCAAAATTGAAGACCAGAAAACTACAAAAATAATGTCAATAGTATTGATAAGAAAAAAGGTTCAAGAACTCAAAAATGAACTAACATAACACATAAAAATGAAATTAAATGAAAAATCAATTAATCAAGTTTCAATATATTTATTGAATACCGAATGGAAAATTGTAAAAAATAAACGAAAAGAAGTAATGGTGGTTAGGTGCCAAGAACAGTAGAATTATGTGTAGGAATCTAATTGAAATCACATGTCTGCACATACTGCCGACACTGCAAAACCTTAAATCAAGGATGTATTCGTCTGCATTCTATGTGTTTTTTTTTTCTTTTCGATTGGAGTTTTAACTATTTTAGATTTATATCGGATAGAGCCCCATTCAAAAAATATTGAATTCATATTGAAGTTCGATCGATTATTTTAAATTCATATCAGGTAGAGCCCCATTCAGGGGTAGCGCTCCCTATCAAGAACTATTTTATACTAAAGATTCGAAACATTTAATTAAGAGAGGAGCAAGCATTCTAAGTGTTGTATCCCTTTTTAGTATAATATTAGTATAAGATCTGATCTATTCATAAAAGTTAAAGATATAAATAACTCATCTAGACATATATCTATATGTATTTTAGTGTGTTCGTTTTTCAAGTCTATTTTTCACTTGGAACAAGGAAGACCAAAGGGTGTGTTTGGCAATTGGCTAGGAAAATATATGTCGAAAAATAAGTAATCTTCTTATTATTTTTTTTTGGTATTTTATTAGTAATATAAATAAGAAAATATTATCTAAGGAACATTTGTACGTAATTTAGAAAACTACTATGGAGTGCGGCTGGGTCGAATGGGGTTTGGGGTAGCTCGGAGCCAGGGTGGAGCCAGCTTGGAGCTAAGGGATTCATATGAACCCCCTAGACAGAAAATTACATTATCTATATATAATTAAAATTATTTATATAAACTTAAACTCACAAGAATAGTCAAAGGAAGGTGGACCATATTAAGCTTTTGGCGAAAAGCATGTGTCTAAGGGGCTAAAGTCCACAAATACTTGATTTTGGTACTATTATTTAAGTCGTATTCGTGGAAAAAAAATTATAAGTCTATCTTCGAATAAAATATTTGAAGTTTTATATGACTGAAATTCAAGCACATATGACTAAATGAAAATTCTATCTATTTTTGTATAAACTTTAATTATAAGTGGCTCAATTAAGTTATTCTTGCTTGAATTTCAAACACATATATATAATAAATAAATTAAGTCATCTTTGTCTGAAGTCCAAGCACATATAATTGAAATGCTATTTTTGCATGAATTTCAGGAAGAAATGATTCGATTTTAACTTCGAACGCCTCATATTTAAAATTATTTCGAAATCGATAAACCTACCCTTTTTATTTTTAGATCTAGGTTTTAATCAATAGGGCTTCAAGACTAACATAAACTGGCCAAACATTAATAGAGGGACCAGTATATGTTGGGCTTGAATTTCAATAGACTGGCCCCTTCTTTTCTACTCACCATTCTCTTACACTTTGTCTTCTCAGTTTATTTGATTTTTTTTAATTTTTCATTCGGTTTCAAAGCCCACAATACCAACTAAATTTAAATTGCGCGATATAGGGTCCATTCGAGGATTACGCTCCTAACAAGATTTTCTCCCCATCTTCGCAAATTACTTATCCAGAAGAACAAAAATGGTTGATATATGCAAATATTTTCTGTTTTAGGTTACCATTTAAATTGTATCCTTAATTTTTTTTAAAAGGTTGTGCAAATTTAGGCATTGAAAAATTGTCTTTTCAAATAATGTTAGTTAGACTAATAGAATCTAATATTTGCTCATATATTGCTTAAACTTATGAACAATACATTAGACTGTCACCTAACATATTACAATAACTTACAACATTTTAGAAGGTGATCTAATATTTTCTCATAAAACTTTAATTTGTTCAAAAAAACTCTAGGTCATGGTCAAAATATTTTATAATATGCAAAAAGAAAAAGAAACGAAAAAAATGATATGATCATTTCCTAATAATTGACCCCAAAACGACAACCCGAAGAAAATTTCATGAATGTGCGATGACCTTATATATGTGCATAGAAATTTCTAGCGTTATAAGATTTGATCAGTGACATAATCAGAATTTTTACTAAAAATATTTAAACGGTAAAAATGTAAGGATATAAAGAAGTACTCAATGAGATTTACGACATTATTAGCATCTCAATGATGTATAGTCCATTTAATTTTAGATCAATTAATCAATTAAACTACGTACTTATTTGATCATGTTAAACAATATTTATTAGTATGAATTAGTAGTTGTTGGATAGTTCATATATTAAAGTACATACTTAATTTCGATATCACTTATAAATTAGGTTATAATATGTTAAAATCAAATTTCACATTCAAGCCCATTTTTCTAAGTTTTTTTCAATAATGATAACTTAACTTTCTAATATCAAAATCAGTACTATAATTACAATTTGAACTTCATACATAACAACAAATCGACTTTGTCAAGCAACAATCTTTGTCAATGGATTGACGAAGTGAAATATGGGAAGTGATCTACCTTTCAAATTAATTACAATATGGGTCAATTCGAGCAAGGACTGAAAAACAAAATTAATTTTTGGTTACATTATAAGTCGAGTCACGTGATTGAAAGTGTAAAGATATCTTTAATTTATATGTATTGACAGTGCAATTATTTTTATACGATCAATTTATTTTAACTTGTTATAACATGTCTTTTATTTTATCTCTACATTACAAAATCATGAGTTATTATTATTCCAAGGCAAATTTGAAGGCATTTATTTAGGCTAAAAACAAGGGAGGCAAATTTCATGTTCTTGTCTTGTGATGCACATTATTAGTATTTCAAGAATCCAACTAGGAATAGTGTAGTTTAATTATATTGCTTCTTTAATTAATTAGTATATTGTAATTATTAGTTCATGTGAACGATATGTACGTTAAAGTGTGTGATGTCTCATCTAAAAAATTAAGTCGTTAGAAATAATACATATTTATATATTCTCAACACGTCTCCTTACCTACATGTTTGATTCTTTTTTATGAGCAAGCACGTGTAAATTCTTTTTGATAATAAGTGACAGTGAAATTTGATATCAGGACTTTTACCAGTTCCGATACCATATTAATATTGTATATATGTTTGATGCAATTATACATCAACACATATAAGAAATCGATGCATCCCTTCCCCTAATGAACCTTGTTTTGGAAGAAAAAGAAGTTTCAAGTCATATGAGTCAACTATATTTTTTTCTATTATGTTTAAAATCTAATTATTAGTCACAAATTCAAAATTTAGATGTACATTATAAAGGTTATAAATTATCCGTATTGAATGACACTCCATTGCCCATAAACAATTTAACACTAATTAATTATTCTAAATCTAAATTCTTTGTTATATATATAGTAGTTCACTAGTACACTTTCATGTACAATATTCACCATTTAATTTAGAGATCCATATATCATGTCTAGCAATTATCATAATACTAAGATTTTCTTCATGGCTCATTTTATGATATTTTTTCTGTTTTTATCATTTTTTCAATCTTCTGCTAATGATGATAATTCTCCTTCCATCATCTGCAAAAATACCCATTTTCCTAATTTCTGCAAATCAATGCTACCAACAACTGGGAATTATAGTAATGTCTATGACTATGGTCGATTTTCAGTTAACAAATCTTTACCTTCAGTTAAAAAATCTTTATCTACCGTTCATTTCGATTGTTCAAAAATACCGATCGAAAAATCTAACGATTCCCACGATTCTCGAAGATTGTTATTTTTTAGTTGATTTAAACAAAGATTATCTCTCAACAACATTCAAGACTGTTAATGAAACTTCTAAGATTTTACCAATTTTGGAAGCAGAGGATTTGCAAACTTTGTTAAGTGCCATTTTGACAAATACACAAACTTGTTTAGATGGTCTCCAAGAAATTAATAGTACCTATTTTGATCCTTGGAGTTTGAGAAATGACATTTTAACCCCTCTTATTAATGACACAAAACTTCATAGTATTTCTTTAGCCTTGTTCACAAAAGGGTGGTTTCCTAAGGACAAAAAAGGAACAAAAATTACTCAAAAGAAGTTAGTTTTCAGAAATGGCCACTTGCCTTTGAAAATGTCTGAAAGAAATAGGGCTATATTTGAAACAATTAGCAGGAGAAAGCTCCAGCAGCTTGCTGCTGACCAAGTTTTGGTGAGTAACACATACATTTTATATATATATATATATATATATATATATATATATATAT
>JAJOOF010008983.1:0-13835 GCA_029582545.1 Solanum lignicaule | reverse complement strand
GCCATCGCTGTCTTCTCTTTCATATGATCTTAACAAACCCTTAAAATATTCGTTCTCAAAACAGAGGTTTAAATCAGACTGGGAAAGCCATGAATGATATAATTCCTAGGTGATTAGATCAGAATAAACTCCAATTTTCTATATATTGTAATGTCTTAGAAGTGACAGAACATATTGGATATAAAGCATCTGAAGTGGATCAGTATTTCTATTTATGACAATGAAGTTCAGCTCATTTACAATTTGTTTTTTCATTCCTACCAGCATATCAAATTCAGTGGTTTATTTCTCTACATATTTATATCGTGGAAAAATTTCCTGGAGTTGCAGCAAAGAGTCAATACTCCATAAGAAGAAAACCACACATGTTTTTCAAGGAACAGAAAGCGACATGACACCACAACTTTGAACATATCTTAAATGTAGAGACATAAGAGTAGGTGTTTACTTAGGGTTAACAAACTCTGAGATCGCACCTCCTGTTTTTGTGAGCTCTTCAAGGTATGGGCCAATTTCAAAGATCAACTGCATTGCAAAGTAGATAGCAATAGATAAGTCCACTGAAAGTAACAAAAATAGGAAAATTATCCAAAAGAGGAACTTGGCTGCTACAACATAATTTGCATGGCACGTCCACCAAAGTAAAGTGTAGATACATGCTCAAAAATTTATACCATTGTCACGAAGAAGGGTGTTAGTACCCTTTTAGTCTACCAACAATTTTATGCATGAAAATTAAATCAGTAGCTATTAATTATGTTTTTCTGTTTTCTCTGTAATAGGTTCTGTAACAGTGTTTTCCTGTAGCAGTTGTTTTCTCTATAGTAGTAGTTATTAGCAGTTATTAGCAGTTATTAGCAGTAAGGAGGATATTTTTCCACTTTCTCATTTCAGTAGTAGTGGGAAGTTATTTCCTTGTTATTAGGTGGGTGGTTAATCACCAATGTTGTATTTAAGTTATTTGAATTCAATGGAAAAGGGAAGCAGAAAATTAGTTAAGTTTTTGAGTACTTCAAACTCAAGAGATCGCAGGTTCTCTCTTAACGAACCAGCACCATAGGTAGAAAAAAGAAAACTTCAGAATTTATCTTGCAACGTCCCATAACTAGATCCATAACCGGGGACCATAACAACTTGGTATCAAAGCCGGGGTTTATGGGAGACCAAATTCAACATCAACTAGCACAATTAGTGAATTTGTTCCAAGAACAACGTGCAGCCAATTTAGCCAGACATGAAGCAACAAATGCTCGCTTGGATGCACTGACACAGGATTTAGTAAATTCTAAGGTCGATTCTGATTCAACTGAACATATCAGTCAGAATCGCGGTTGGAAGGGTAAAAACAGAGTGGCAGGGGAGTCAGGATCAGAAACAGGTGGAAGTTTCATCATTCCTCGACATACAAAACTGGATTTCCCACGATTTAATGGCCAAGAGGACCCTTTGGGATGGTTGAACAGGTGTGAACACTTTTTTCGACACCAACAAACACTGGAAGAAGAAAAGGTTGGACTTGCTTCTTTTCATTTGGAGGGCAATGCACAACTTTGGTTTCTTCAATTAGAGACAGATCTGCCTCAACTGTCTTGGGATGACTTCAAACGTCATTGTAACCTTCGTTTTGGGCCACCAATCAGAAGTCAGAAATTGGGAGAATTGGCTAAGCTACGCCAGATCGGGTCTGTGGCAGATTACCAAGAAACATTTGAGCAGTTAATTTCGCGGGCTGGTACACTTACGCAGTCACAAAAAATTGAACTTTATATCAGCGGTCTTACTGATTATATAGCAATTGAGGTTGAGTTGCATAATCCTCCAGATTTGGCTACGGCGATGAGTTTATCCTGACTTTATGAACGCAAGGAACAACCCATTTGTTCGCAATTGTTAGATGCTTGCAAATCAAAGACAGCAGATTTCTCACCTCAACAACATGTTAGATTTGTGAAGAAACTGACCAGATCTGAAAAGGAGGAAAGACGACTTAAGGGACTTTGTTTCAACTGTGATGAACCATTCACTCGAGGTCATCAGTGCAAGAAGTTATTCTGGATTGATTTCATTAACGATGAAGAAGAATTACTTTCCACACTTAGCGCTTGAGGACAAGCGCGATTTGAAGAAGGGGAGTAATGTTAGTACCCTTTTAATCTACCAACAATTTTATGCATGGAAATTAAATCAGTAGCTATTAATTATGTTTTTCTGTTTTCTCTGTAATAGGTTCTGTAACAGTGTTTTCCTGTAGCAGTTGTTTTCTCTATAGTAGTAGTTATTAGCAGTAAGGAGGTTATTTTTCCACTTTCTCATTTCAGTAGTAGTGGGAAGTTATTTCCTTGTTATTAGGTGGGTGGTTAATCACCAATGTTGTATTTAAGTTATTTGAATTCAATGGAAAAGGGAAGCAGAAAATTAGTCAAGTTTTTGAGTACTTCAAACTCAAGAGATCGCAGGTTCTCTCTTAACGAACCAGCACCATAGGTAGAAAAAAGAAAACTTCAGAATTTATCTTGCAGCGTCCCATAACTAGATCCATAACCGGGGACCATATCAAAGGGGCACTTCACCTCTCTGTTTCTTATGAGATTCTCGGCCCAAATAACTATTTATAAAAAGATTTTTCCAATTAGCTAGTTCTCTTCCTTATTGCATTGCCATCTACAATTTTTCATGCGTTTCCTTGCATATCATTCTAGTCTAGGAATAAAATGCACTTTCTTATTAAAATTTACATTCATAATATAATCTAGTAACATATTGGAATGTTGTCCTTGGTTCTTTTACTGAAATCAGTCTGCATGTTAAAATCAAGTCTGCTAACGTTCCAAAGCAATAATAGAAATATTACGCTACTAGAAGGCAGAAGCTCAGTGTAGGTAAGAAAAGAGACTTTACCATCTTCTAATATTAAAAAGTCTTTGTTAGAAATCTAAAAACCAACTTCACTGATTCTGGTGAATTTATATTTTGAACTAGGATGTAGAAGAGTCTCATCATCAAACATTGTTTGGAAGATTAATGACACAATCCCACATTGACGAATCAAGCCACTGCCTAAGATGACAGTGAGATTTCAAACCAAGTATGGAGCTGATCTAAAAACAATATTTTATTTCTTTTTTAGAAGGAGTCTGCCTACTTATCTGGTTCATAATGGAACCTTTCCCATTTTATTTTTCTCTGTTTCGTACATACAGGAATATGGATCCCAACTTTTTATAATCTTCTTGAGGTTTACTTATAAATTGTAACTGATGGAGTACAAAAAGAATCAAATATAAAATGCCTTTATATTCTGAAGGTTCAAAGGGAAAGGAAGTGGACGAAGCTGCCAATTTGTCAACTTATAGGTTTTTAAGGAGTTTTGTTACCCAAAACTCAAAGAATAGAGGTTTCCATGATAGTTGTAACCACAGGGATTATGCATTATGGGACAAAATTTCCAAGAACTTGGGGAATGTCTGCACTGTTATAAGAAAGTAGTAAAATAATACAGCAAATAACTAGAAGGCATTGCAGGGAAAAGAATGGCAAGAAAGAAAACAAAAGACAGTTCAGCATGAAGACTAACACGTACTTGATTTATATTTCCAGGAAAAGGCGAATAGCCTGTTTCAGAATTGACATCGCCATCAGGATATCCAGAAGCTCTAAGCAATGGATCAAGCTGGTTATATTCCACATTAATCACCATCGTTCGCCCTAGAAAGGAATTTTTTTTTGAGAAAGATAACAATATTATATACTTTAGAAAGGATTTTTCAATTGATATTATTGACAGATAGAAGCACAAACGTCACATGAACTTTCTCAAATGGTACTCCTACACTAACCTAAGCACAAAAGAACATTAGAACCTGAAACTAAGAGAATTATTCCTGGAGAATATCACAGATGAAACAGAAAAGACTCCAAAATAAATGTTAACATACACATTAAAAGAGCTAGAATGTTACCCTTATTAGAAAACATAATTTATGTGCTCAATGAGTGACTCTTGATAGGGCATAAGCAGCCCAACTTATCGTGACTTGGCCATGCTATGGCATATATTTGGCATTGCTCAATTGAATTTACGACATAGAAGCAACTAATTGAATTGTTTATACATTTTGACGATTCAGTAGATAGAAATCATTTTGAGACCCCCCACTTAGATATAGGATGATTTCAGGCCCATACCAGTTTATTCAATTAAACATAGCAGGAAGATTACATGGAAAGTTCAAATCTGTAGAGAGTACAATAGGTCTGAATTGGCAAATAACAGTTTAATGGCTAAACGCGACTTCAACCTCCCAGCAGCTCAGTATTTGTTCTTGATACAGCTGATGTTGGATTGTAAAGAAACACAAAAAGGGTCAACCTTTTACTGTATCTGTTTACTCTATTCAATTTTTCATTTCAAAACCCTTTTATCCAGTTTTACAACTCAACTTCAGCCTGTCTAAATTGTTTCATTTCTTCGAAAGTTCAACTCTTAATTGATTCTTCATGCATACAGACAGATAAGCCTCGGAAGAAAAAGTTGAGTCAAAAGCTAAAGGTCATGGGGTCAATTATTGTAATTTAGTCCTTTCTATTTATAGATTACAGCTTTTAAAATAATTATTTTAATTGTTCAACTGTTATCTTTCCTTAGTTGGTTTAGGGACTTCCTACTACTGGATAACACTTTATTTCTAGCATTTATTCATCACATAATCCACGTCTACAAATTTCAGAACACAAAATTGTAGTGAAGTAGCTCATCTAGATGCAGCCACTGCCAACTTTGAACCCCGATCAGATCAACAATATGTTTTGCGTTCATATTATGGTCAACAAGGAGCTATATCAGAATTTAATTCAATGGAGGAAAGGGATCACAAATCCACATGGAATTATCTTATATTATAATTGCAGAGTCAGTGTGACAAGAATTTTCAAAAGAAAAAACTCAAGGCTTGAAATATTTATGAATCGACTCTAGTATTCAGAAAATATTTCCACTCAGAGGAGCTCGGGTTAGTTCAGCTAGGGAGAACACGACCCTTAGTGGCTTGACCTACTGTCAATCAATTGCTATATACCTGGCCCAGTGGCCCACCTGCACCTATATATGTATGTAAAAGGTGATATCAGCAACCAGGAATATTACTTTCAAAGGTTGTGTAGTCCACAAATTTCTTAGGACTATTTTATCTTAAAAACTAAAAGTTCTCTCATGTTCACCCTTTTTTTTTGGAAAAGGTCAAGTTCTATTCATAAGTACCAAGAAATTACAGAATAGTACAAATATTCCCACACCTACACCTCTCATCTTCACCTTATTAAATGCCTTTGAGAGATCCATAGTTTTTGAACAATCTCTAGAATCAATTTTTGCTCAATTATAGCACATCTATGATATTTTTATGTTCTCCACTTCTCCCACTCATGCCTTGTACAAATGGAGCATGCGGTACCGAAGCAAACAGGACTAAACATACAGATCCTGATATTCCTTGTCTACAGCTACCTTCACAAAGACCAGCTTCAATGCTTTTGGAAGTTTATAGATGACCAACTAAAAGGTGCATAACCAACTTGTTGGACATATTCAAGTATCCTAATATTTTTGCGACCTGGTAAGAGTTTTAACTATAGATTTAGCTACTAGCTTTGCAAAGTTCAGTTTACGAAAGCAGGAAACCACCCATGACACCCATAGATTTAATAGTTTCTGCCACTAAAATATAGTTGTAATAAACAACTGCACAAAAAAGAAGCCCATACTATGACCCCTGCTTCCATTTCTTTTCAGCATTTATTACTTCTTTTCTGACCTTTTCCCCGGGCCACTACAAGATGCAAAGGTAGAAGTAAACTACTTATCTACGCACCATCTTTATGAGTAAGCTTGGTAATGCCACCAATGGCTTCTTTTGCTTTCCGAGGAACAGCGAGAGAATTTACATGGTATTGTTTTGTGGTACTGACGCCTAGTGCTGCTGGAATTGCCTGGAAGACAATGAAATGTACAGATTGATAAAATTGGCCTAACATACATGAGCAGAATATGATACAATTGAAAAAAACAAAAAGAAACAAAAAAGACAAAGGCATCCACTAACCTTGAAAAGTAGACCGTTGGTGTCCTGGAAAAAAAGGACCCATCTTAAGCCCGCATCATGCCTAGATTGCACAAAATTTGGACCATCAAATCACAGAAATACGTTAACGCTCTTACTCTTTTTAAGTGAAAGTACCTCTTAAATAATCAATACAAACTGGATGCACTAGTGATGTAGATACAGGCTGCATAAAAGGTTTAACATCATTTTTTATTTCTGCAAACGCTGGAAAAAAAGCCTTAGTAATATGAATTTCGTTATTTTTTTACTTCGAAGATGGATACACTACAAGCTAGGGTCCATAAAGGTATCCATCTTTCTCTAACTGATTAACATTTATGTAGGCTAAAAGGGGCTAGTTCAATGGTTCATCCAGAATAACATCAAAGTGGATGAGAATGAAAAAAAAGAAAGAAAAAGATGGAACAAAAAGGGCGAGAAGGAGTGAAAACATACCAAACTTTAAGAAGGCCACTTGAGTAAAGAAGTGAATGGACGTCACCATGGCCATGAGGTTTTGTCTGGTAAAGCAGAGGCAAGGGCGAAAATCAAATAAATAGAAGCACTTTCAGCTAAAAAGTTACTGACATCAATTGAATACAAGAATGCTCATATCTTTAAACCTAGGAAGATTTTTAAGCATAGAATTATCCACCTGAATTCTATATTTATTACGGGGATCCAGAGCAAGGTGTGCTTCATTGTCATCTAAACAAGCAACTTTTTCCTGCAAGAAAATCAAGAAATATGTAAGTCATGATACTATGAATTAATTCTTCAGCAAGATCAGTTGCTAACCTGCTTGAGCAGTTTCACTTGTGTTGGTTTCATTCCAAAATAAGAGTTTTTCTCTAAGAGCTCCAGAGTACGCAAATGTGTGTCATCTGACGTCATAATAGCCAGAGGAATATCCGCTCGGCAGTCGCCTAATTACAAGGAAGCTTTTAGTTGCCAGGTACATCTTAATTGTATTAAGGATATGTATCACACTTTTAGGTGCCTCGAAACATGATATTTTAGCAGGTACCTCTACGCATAAAGATATTCTTTTCAATCAATCCTTTTTTTAGCTTGTACTATCTTTGCTAGGCCAAGGAAGTCTATTCTCAACACTGTTTTTATCCATAACAAGCGTTTTTTTGCTTCTATTGCTGCTGCTACTACTACATTACCTCAATCCCAAGCTAGTTTGGGTCGGCTCTATGAACCCTCACTATCCAACAACTTTGTGCATCGGATATAAGGTTTAAATTGTTCTATACATTTTCTAAAAGGTTTCTAAAGAAACAAAATCTTAGCTACTCACAAATAGAAACACTGGCCAATTATTCTTGGAAGCAGCATCATAAATCTTAAGCTTGTGACTGGATCCCCTAGCTCAAAAATCCCTCCCAACCTACTTATTGAGCCCCTAACATAGCAGTTGAGGGAGATATACCCCACGGGGCTTGGGATTGCCACCTATAATCTGTTGCTTTACTTGGCAAGTGGTTTAGTGAAAAATTGGGATAACACAAGAAGCAGTTCAATAGTAATCCTCATTTCTGATGGATAACACAAGAAGCAGTTTAATAGTAATCCTCATCCCTGATGGATAATTACAAAATCATAACATGCACTTCACCAACCTCCGGCAAGGCTGCAACTGGCTTCTTGTAAAGCAAGAATAGATTCAATATAATGTTGTAAGAAGCATGTCCCTGTAGTTGTTTCTCTAGGAAGGGCCACCTGCAAATAATTAGAATGAGTTGTCAGAAGAATCAATCTTATGCAGCCACAAATCCTTAGATTAGTAGTTACATGGTGAATTGAAAGACTACAATTATCAATCAAGTCGCAAAAGATTCTGCACATTTTGCCTAATGAAGACAAAAATCAAAACAATTTCTAAACCAACCACATGAAAGCTTTATGTGCTCTACCTTTATTCCATTGTACCCAAGACGCTCTCCAAGGCCTCCAGCAACAAGAACAAATGCAGCCTTCCGTGCCCCTTTGATGCCAGCCTCCTCAAATTGAACAAAATTATCATCACCATACTTCAGAACCTCTCCAGATGGAACCTGCAGAAGTTTACATCCATCTTAGAAAGCATCACTAATCTAGAGCAGAGCATCAATGTGTTCTACATTTTAAGTGCATGTTATATAAGTATTAATAAGGTGATCCATTATTTTCCAAATTTTCAAGGTGATCAGAGGAGTGAGCAAGAAAAATGTAATTAAAATCTGACCACATCGCGCATCAGCTATCATATTTCACAAGAAACACAAGGAAACGTGTTGCAAGTTTATCCAGAATGCTAGAGATCAAAATGGTTTTTGATCAGAACCTAAGGCTGTCCAAAAAACCATCAGTAGTCAAAGATTTTTTATAACAAGCTACCAAGAAGTATGCTGAGAGGAAATTTAAGTCCAAAAGACTTGATAATCTCAAATCACAAAGCTAAGATTGGCTACACACTATCCACCCTCACTTCTATCCATTTAAAAACTGTGAGCATGGTTTTCTTTTGACTCAGAATGGAAACTTCTACTTCACGAAACCGAGTCAGAGTTAGCACTTCAACAACGAATAGTTGGATAACAAGTCTTGTGCAATTTTTATATAAAAAATGAAATGACATCATCTCAATTTCACAAGTCCACATAAAAGAATATTACAGCAAAAAAATAGTTTGAAATAAAAAGTTCCAATTTTGAATTAGGAGAGATATATCACAATATCCTGAAATGGAAAAAGAATTAATCAGTTTGGGATTAAAAAGCATGACCTCATTAGTTTGACCTTCAACAAAGGGTTAAAGCACCTAAAAATAGCCAAAATCTGCTAAACTATGCATTTCAATTTGTGCATAGGACCAATAGACATGGCAACCTAACCAAAGTGAATAAGGTAGTTTTGGAATCTTCTACTAATGTAACATTAACCACTACTATCTGCTGAAGTTGTACCTTAGAAGCATTTAAGTGGTTTCATATTTTTCTCACACTCCATCTAAAGAATAGTTTACTGTAGCATGAATAGTACAGGAGAAAAGTAGCTGCATGAACAGTATTCATGAGAGTTGTGAAGGATGGCTTTTCTTTTATAAGCAGCACCAGCACTAATTTCTAACAGACCTAAAAACCCGACTGCAACTTTAAGACATTCACCCAATCCAATAACTTAGATAAAAACACAACTTGAGCTGTGTGCTTCTTGATGAAAAAAGTTATAGTTAAACTTGCTTTTTACAGAATGATAATTAGTCAAATAAGTTTTGCTGAAGCAGTAACAGAGGATTCAGTTACTTACCGAAGGTGTAAAGCCATCATACGGGTTTTTTCCAGCCTTTGAATCAGCTAAAAGCTTCCTAGCAGTGTTAATGTATGCTGTCAACCCCCCAGGATAACTTGAATTAAGTTTAGCAATCTGAAACAGACAATAACACCTCAGTGTTCATAAATATTAAATTGAACTAGAAGTGAATACAAGCATAGAACACATGGAAACAAGCCCAAAAGGAAATGATAACATTTCCGGCATTACAAGACTGACATGATAAACAGCTGTACAATATTCAACAAAGACAATAAAACTCTATTTAGGCTACTTTATCGCTTGAATAATTAATCAAGAATAAATACTTCACATAAATTGCCACATAGTCTATTAACTACAAAAGACAAACAAGATCAAGTTTTTATTTGCTGAACTGCGAACCAAAACCTTATCATCCTGAAATGGCGAAATTCACCATGTAAGTTACCACAACTACCTAATGGGAGTTCAAAATTGTTTGCGCTGTTCAAATTCAGTTGAAAATCCTAGTTGGTCAGTGAATTATTTAACAGGAAAAAAAAACACAATTCAAAGCCTGTCTCCTGTCCTGACTTGACCTATTGCTCTCTGGGTGACATGCTATATTTCCATCTAAAAGGAACACCGAGATCTCAATATCCCAATCCTGGTCTAGTCATAGACATCATAGGAGATATCAACAACAACAACAACAACAACATACCCAGTGAAATCCCACTAGGTGGGGTCTGGGGAGGGTAGAGTGTACGCAGACCTTGCCACTACCTCGTAGAGGTAGAGAGGCTGTTTCCGAGAGACCCTCAGCTCAAGTACATCAAATCCAAGTAAAAGGCGAGGAATAGGAGATATCAGGGACATTAATGGAAAAATCGTCCATGTTGGTTTGGTTCCAGGAAGAGACGAATGATTATCCTAGGTGGAGAGTTGCCTAAGCACCATATTTGCAATACCAATTTGACATGTTGCCTGTAATCCGAAATCCACCAGTAATACTGACCACCAACATAGACTCTGTTTTGGGTTTATGGGTTCTTCATTATTAATATTCTCACTCCAACTACTGACGAGAAGTGTTATCAAAGGCGCGCTTTAAGCGCGCTTAAGCCCTGAAGCGAGGCTCAAAACGTGTTGAGCGCTTCGCCTCGCTTTATGTGCGCTTCAGTGTCGTCATAGGTTCTAAGACAAACTTTTCCTTGCCAATGAACCTCTTATGAAGAATTGACATTAAACAATTGATATTTTACTTTATAATAAAAAAAAATTCAATTTCATTGGTCATATATTTGTCATTCATGTTTATAATTATTAATCTTGGACTAAACATATATATTTGTATTTTTTTCTCCCTTTGCGCCTTTTTTCATTAATGCCCACGCTTTATTTGCGCTTAAAGCCCCCACGGACCTTAGAGCTTTTTTGCGCTTTTCGCCTTTGATAACACTGCTGAGGAGGAAATCACTCCTCTTATATTTGGGGATACATTACATATTCAACAACATGAAAGTAAAAGTCCTGAACAGAGAAGTATAATTATGTGGGTCTGATTATTTGGTTAAAAAATAAAAGTCGATCATAGTCTAGCCAGTTTAGCCAATTCATTAAAAAAACATATCCGAAAAACAAAAAAAGAAAACCTGATCAAAGAAGGCTCGCTTCTCATCATCATCAACTCCAGGTTCCGCCCAATGCTGAAACAAGTGACTTTGCCCCATCTCTATCAACACTTTCGCCAATTCTACCTAAAATTACACACACATCACTCTCATTCTCTCAATTCAATTCCAAACAAAAAAACAATATCAATTCGTTTAAATTTCACACAGAATGACAATAAAACAAGACAGACATTGTACAAAGTTAAATCCTTTATAGAAAAAAACCTGTTGAGAGGAGAGAAGAGATAGGTTTTTGTGTAAATTGGGAGCAGTAGAATCCCAATCGGCACTAATGTTAAGCTTAGAGAATTCATCGGCCGTCGATGTCATACTGCCGTCGCCGATAATTTTTCGTAAAAGCCGACAGGAATGCAGAGCTGGATTGTAAAAAGCAATAGTTGAAGAATAATTGAGAATGATTTTGAATATACCGATAGAGAGAGAGAGATCTGGGAGAAAAGGTTGACCGGGTAACCGGAACAAACGGTGAGTGTTCGGTTAGTTACCTCACCTGAGAGATATGGCAAAGCTACTTCTTTTTTTTTTTACTTTTTCTATTTATAGGATAGGGAAAAAAAAGTGAAGCAAATTGCAAAAGAGGGGTTATGTTATAAAATTATTTGATTTGGTGTGTTAAGTTGTTTTTATTTTCATTAATATTATTAATAATTTGTAACTTCTTTTTTTTTTGGTTAATATTATGATTTGCTATGTACCTGTTGTATATACTAATGAAAAATAATATAATTAATATTTGGAAAAATTACGCGTATAAGCCAACATATACTAGTTAATTACTTAACATAATTATAGTTTGTCTTAATTACAATTCACAACCTACTTTTAGTTATAATTACGCGGCTCAACTTTTTTGTTTTGTATAATTCTCACGTTTGTATAATTCGGAATTTATATAATATAATTTGTATAACTTTTGTATAATTCGGAATTTATATAATATAATTGTATAACTGTTTACACTTCTGATGTTTGTAATTGTATAAATTCGTTCTTTCGAGTTTATACAAAAAATAACTGAATTATACAAATGTACCCGCAAATTATACAATCCATGAATTATACAAACGAGACAGCTTAAACTGTAGCTACAGTCCGTAGATATGCAAACTATAGATATGAAGCATAATTAAATTTATTATAGTAGCTATTTGCGAAAGTTTCTCTATATATTATCACCTGATGCATTTTATGAGTCAATAATTTTGGCAAGAATTCGTTCATTACATATTTATAACAATTCTAGACGTCTTCATTGATCATGACGGGTATTCCAACAGAACATCAAACATATATTGGATTATGATCTTACCTTAGTATTATTAGATAATACTAGAGTAAGAGGGATATTTAAAATCTGTCTATTTTCTAAATAAAACGAATCCTTATATAAGAATATCCCTACAAACAAAAAGTTAAATAGAAAAGGGAAAAAGCTCATCGAACTTTGAGAAAATACGCATTTTTGTCATTTGTTAAAAAATTGGCTCATCTGTGCCATTATTTTTTAGCTCCAATTTTGCAAAACTATTTTTTTTACCTCACTAATTCGTCCTATCTAGGAGTACCTCTTTTTATTTATTTATTTACACTCATTATCTTTGAATCAAACTAATTTATTGATTTAAATAATCCATGAGAGAAGAGAGACTGACAAATCGAATGCTACTTTTGGGATACGAGATATCTATCCTAGTTACTATGAAAGTATTTGAAAATTGTCCAACAAACTGGACTTTTTTTTCTTTTCATGGAATTAATCCTCATTTAAACCCAACAATTACCATTCATTTAGTATCCTGAACCTTAATTCGATTCACTATACGAGAAATGTGTATATGTCGATTGAGTGTATGTGATTGCATATCTTATGCATCGCTGGACATAAGTTTACATATACACAACATACAAAATACGATGTTGACATGTTGTTGGGGTACAATTTGTAATTTCAAATATAAGCATAAATATATAACTTTATTATAAGTACTACAATTTACATGGGAGTGACCATTGCGCTTCTATGAGCCCTATTAGTCTGCCTATACCAAACAACGAATGTCGTACAAAAAAATAAACCCAAAATTACAAAAGTCATTATTACATATAAATAATTCCTACTAGAACTTTTATCGTAGTTGGAGGAAAAGTTGGGAAGAAGAGGTGGTGAAGAGGGTATGTAATTCCCTTGGTATTCTATAATGGCGGTTGTAATTTTATTCGTGTCATACGTCTCGCTAATATTCGTTACAACAACTATATAATAATAATAATCTGGATATTGGTTCGCCTCGAATATGCAGTCAATCGAGTGTTCTACACTCAATTTGACGTAGTCTGTTGTAAATGGTTTTGTTATAGGACTTCCATCCATCGCAATTACAGTTAAGTTGTGCCTTGTGATCCCAAAGTAAAGTTTTTTACGGATTGCAGCGTTCACAATCCTAAATGTTCCTGTCCAATTTAATTAATAAAAGAACATTAAAATGAGTTCAACAAATAACTCGAGAAAATAATAAGTAAAATCTTGTTGGCCCATATGGACAGAATCGAAAAAAAAGCAATGTTAGAAATCAAACAGAAGAGTCCAACCTAAAAAACTAATCTTATAGATAGGAGAACTAATTTATCTTATAAATCCATTAACATTTAGTCGATGAGGAATAATTAACACATAACACATGAGTTTGTTTTCAAATTATACAAGGCTACAACTGATCCAAGTGAAATTCGTTGACAAATTAAAAGAATTTTTCTTTTT
>JAJOOF010008982.1:0-27388 GCA_029582545.1 Solanum lignicaule | reverse complement strand
AGTTTTGAGCTATCCAGTACTTTACAGAACTTCAGTCATACCCAGTTAACCACTTAATTCATTGGGAGTAGCATAATACCGAGTTGGACTAGGGTTCAGCGTACCCATATAGTCCCAGAACTACGAGCCACGTAGGTGTAAGTCCCCTCTGTGGGCAACATCAGTTTAGTGATCACGCCAGTCATGCCTCTATACCTTTGGCCGGGTATATTGGGTCCTCTTGATGGGGCGTATACATCGGACTCCACATTTAGCTCATGTGGTTTTATGTCGGTTATTAGTAGCTCCCACAGTTCAGTCAGACTCTATTGCATTGACCACATTTACAGTTCATTCAGTATTCAGTCAGTATGTTATAAATTGGTCATTGCATTCAGTTAGCTCAGTATTCAGTATTTTCAGTATTTATATCATGTTCATATTATTTCATTGCTTTATTGCTTTGTTCAGTTATATGTTATTTCAGCTTTACTCTATCCTGCATGCTCAGTACCTTTCAAGTACTGATGCATATGTGTTGTACATCTTCTCGTGATATAGGTTCAGGTTCTCAGTATCCAGATCACGCTTAGATCAATTCCCGATCTTCAGTTCAGCAGCATCAGTGGTGAGTCCTCATTCTTCGAGGACTAGTGACATGTTTATATTTATCGCTTTTAGTTATTAGTTTCAGTTTTGCTAGATCTAGTTGGGGCATGTCCTAACATTTCTAGTCAGTTTAGAGGCATATTTCAGACATAGATAGATTCAGCTTAGTATTGAGTTAATATCTTCCTTGTATTAAACTCATCAGTTTTCATTTATCTCAATTATAGTATATGGGTATTCCCCATCTTTTCATCTTATTTATGATTTAGCTTCCGCATAGTTTCTATTATTCAGATTATATTTAGTATTCTCATGATCATGCCAGCAGGGTTAGCTTGGGATCACTTGTGGTCCTAGGTCCCGTGTCCGCGTCTCGGGGGTAGCTCGGGGCGTGACATTATGTGTTGCCCGGTCTCCACTCGCAACAAAATAGGGGATTGCCTAGTGATATTATGGCTAACCCCAAAAATGGAGTTTGAGTGCTGACTTGTGTCGTGCCACGACATTAACTAAGGCATTGTTTGGGAGGCAACCCAAAACCCTTGTTCTTATTTTGAGTTTATAAATAATGGTGTGTTGATTGTGTAGGTTTAAGTGGGAAAGCATTTGAAAAGTGCAGATGGGCGAAAGAATGACCTAGTCAACACATCGCCGGAGGGGTCGGCATGCCCGATTGAATCCGCCGTTTAGCTCAAAATCATAGTAATTTGGAATTGTAAAACTCGAAGAGCCAAGGAGAAATTTGGCGAACCGCCAACCAGGTCGGCGATCTCGATACAGAATGTCATTTGGATCGTCACATTTAGTGAAGGTCTTGTAAAACTCAGTGAGGTAAATAACCAATGGGCGTGTCGCCAAGTATGCATGCGAATATGACTAATATCGCCGAATGGGCCCAAACCGGATGGTATATCGGATCAAAAGGCTTGAAATTTCATTTTTCCTCACTTTCTAACCTCACAAAATGCATTTATAGTTCTGCGTCTTACTGAGTATTTTAGTCGACGATTTGTGCTCAGAGTTGGATTACTTTGCTGCCTAGCATTTCAATTAGTATTAATCGACAACTAAGGTTAGTTTCCCAACCCCTAGTTTATTTTTAAGAATCTTTTACTCATTTGCAATACTCATATCATGTTGTCGTGTGCTGGACCTATTTGGTAGGATTGGAATGTTCGAATGCATATCTTAAATCTAGAATCTTACCTGTTGTATTTTAATTTTCAAAATTATGTATGTTTGTGCTTTGAAATGAGTCAAATCATGTGGTTGTATGTGCGTGTTATCTAGTTTGGCAGAACCGAAAGACGTTTGAGTATCCTGGGATGATGGGAGTTATGGGTCTTAGTTTAATTTCACTATTGCAAGTGTTAATTTTATTTTTGGGGATTTGCAGGGCTGAATTTGAGAAGTTGGGTTGAAAATCGGCACGTTAGGTCATTTGTCGAGCTCGCCGAACCACTCAACAGTTTGGCTAATGTCCCCATCTCGCCTTTAATTTCATGCTACTTATGTTGTTGATTTCTGTAACTTTCGGCGAGAAGTCTGAGGTCCCCAAAAGAACTCAGCGACTCGCCGAAAGTATTTTCGATCGCCATTTGTCTACACTCCTAAAATACTTATTGCACTGTAATTTTCGGTGAACTCCCCTTGCTCACTGAAAGTAGTCGGCAATTCGCCGACCTGTTCGGCGAACCTATCTGCTACTGATTATCTGCGCTTATGAATGAATTGTTTCTAAGTGTTTCCCGATATATTGCAGACATGGCTAGACCCAAAGTTGCAGGTAAAAATATGCCACTCTGCAATAAGGCAAAAGGGATTAAAATCAACGAAGGTGCAGCTGTATCAAAAGGAAAAGCTACAAAACCTTTCACAACTGGTGGAAAGGGAAAAGGAAAAGGCAAGGCACCAGCATCATCAGAAGTCAGCTCCGACAACGAAGGCATATATAACACTTACCTCATTGCTTCTGAGAGTGAGGGTGAACAGCAGGGAAACCAAAGTGCAGCCTCTGGTGATGATGAGCTCATAATAGCACAGAAGGCTGAATTGTGATCTAAGAAGCTAAATGATCCATCTAGGATCGTGAATCCTCCGCCTTCCACTCCTACTCTCCCAGTTCCAGAGCAGGAAATGGTGCTTGCACTACCAATACAGGGACCTCCGCCCAAGTTAATGAACAGATTAAAGACTGAGGGGTTGAGGACGATCCTTGAAGAAAACTGTTTGTCCACATATGGGGTTATGGACAGGCACCCGAGATAATGGATTGCTTGAAATCTCACAAGTTCCAGATCTTCACCAAACCACGTGTCCCGCATATTCCAAATTGGGTCAGGGATTTCTATGACTCTTATGGAACCTTGATACCACAGAGGAAGAAGTAGGCAGCTGCTTTCAAACCAGTTGACTTCATGGTCGTTAGAGGTAAAAGAGTGAAGTGTGATGCTGATGCAATCAATGCAGTTCTGGAGTGTTCAAATGACATTGAAGACAACTGTCAACACATGATTAGAACAAAGACTCTGGAGAACATGAAGAAGTGGTTCGCCTCGCTTATAGCAGACGGTGCTCCAAAGTGGCTTGATTTTAGAGCACCTATTGAGAAGAAGGATCTGAACATCGCTGCACGATTCTGGTTTGGCTTTATCAGCAGTACTATTATGCCATCTCAGAATGAGTCCATACTCCGCCATGCCAAAGCAGCTTGTCTGGGTTGCATTATTGATGGGAAGAGACTAGATCTGGGATGATCATTGCTTCAGAGATTCTCATGTGTGCCAAGCAGCGCCAGACCTCTCTTCTCTTCCCGGTATTGATCATCGAGCTGTGCAGATGGGCACGAGTATCAAGAGATGTAAAGATATATATGGAAGTGATTCCCACATCCTCCACTGATATCCAGATGATCGAAGCTGAGTACCTTAAGGATCAGGAGGAAAAGAAAAAGGCAACCCCGGTGGACACAAAGTCATCACCTGTAGAGGCATTTTTGCCTACTTCGGCCTCTAGGCCTTCAGGTATCCCTATTGCTACTTTTTCTGATACTCCAGGTTCTTCTATTGCTGCACTGCTTCCTAGAATTTCTGCTGCTGTCTCCCGACCTCCACTCACCCAGGAGTCAATACTTCGGATGGGGCAGCTTGCCCACTCTACTGATCGCCGCACGTCCAGACTTGAAGCCTCAGTTCCAGGCATAATTCAGACTGCTCTGGTAGACGCGGTGACACCTCTGAGCACTACCATTGACACCCTTGAGGCTAGGATAACGGTGTGTGAGTGTGACCAAGGATCTACTAAGGAAGTGACTGCTTTACAAGCCGTTGTTGCTGAGCTAAGGAAAGATGTGGACCAGCTGAAGTCCACTGATATGTCTATGGTCTTTGGGACGATGGAAATCCCCGACGACCCAGTAGAGCTAGCTGAGCCCGAGTCTGAGGAAGAGACAGATGAGGAGATGCATGGCGTTGCTGAGGAGACTTCATCTGAGGGCCTCGATGAGGCTGAGAAGGCTATGATAGATGTTGTTGTACAAGCCTCCTTGGCAGATTTTCCTGTAGCGAATAGTAGTGCAACTACTACTCCTCCTAAGGTGACTCCAGGTACTGATTCCCAGGCTCAGGGTAAGTAACCGGGTAGTGATGCCCCGATAGATGGAGCGACTGTGTAGACAGGACCCTTCTTTACCTCCATCTATGTCTTACTTTATTTTACATTCAGGATATTTTGTTATTGGCATTTGAGGAAATATATTTTTTTTTGTGGTGGGGTGAGGCCCACCTTTGTGTGCTATTGATGTTCGTGTTTTGTTTGTATGTGGGTTGTTCTGTTTAGAAATTGTGTTTGATATACTATCTCTGTGGATGTTTGAGCTTATGGCTCGTGTTATTTTAGATCGCAAAGTTTTGACCCATTCAAAATTTTTTGCCTCCTCTCATATGTTGAATGTGGATGTTCTTTGGCAAAATTTAAGTCTCGGTTCTGATCAATACCAATGAATTAAATAGTGCTCTCAATCGAACGAACATGAATGCGCGGCTACGATGAGGCCAAATGAAGTCGCGTAGACAATATGTGAACTCTTTGCATCTCTTTATGACTAGCGTAGTATCAAATTGAGTTTCTTGTGATGACCATTGCACACTAGCAAAAATGTGAAGTCTTGTTTGACTGTAGTGTCAATGCCTAGTGTGATGAGCTTACTTTGAACCATGCATGAAAGATCCTAGAATTTGCCCCGTTAGTCTGGCCAACTAAGTGATGCTATCTCTTGATATGATCTTATACAACTTCTAACAATGTGAGCAAATTTGACATATACCTCTTCTGTGACCTACCTTGTGAGTGTGTGAACCGCTTTTGAACACCCCTTGAGCCTTACCTTTCTTTGGAAGAAACTTGATGAAATCATAACCTTTCTTTATCCATTACCCATAATCCTTGTGAAGTTATGGTTAGTTGAATAGCCAACTTAGGCTTTTGGCCTACGTTTGGGGTGTGGTGAAAAGAAAAGGCAAATCTAGAAGTGCAAGGAAAGTCTCCTCTTACTCATGGTTTTGAGAAATATGGAATCCCTCCATATAAAAACAAAGAGAGAGAGAAAAGAAAAAGAAAAAGAAAGTTGTGGAATAAAGTACAAAAGAAATGGGGTTCCAAAACAATCCATGGAAAATGAATAATAGGATGACTTATGAGTACTAAAGAGAATGATGAAGGAAAAGGAAATGAAGTGTTGTGAGCACCACATATCGCACCACATTTCATGAGGATGAAAGTCACTGAGCCTAAATGACCATACCTTTGCACTCAGCCCCATAACAAGCCTTGAAAAGACCTTTTTTATCTTGAGTGAGCTGAAGCAAATGTTGATCGAAAAATACGGGTAAACCTATGGGTAAAAGCATGCATTGTGTTCTTCTTTGTGAGTGTGAGCGTTGTATCTGATTCCGAAGCTTTAAACTGTGAACCATTGTGTGAATATGGAATCATTCCTTGTGTGAGGGCATTTGAACACTTTGGTTGAGCTTGAACTTGCACATGAAGCAACTATTGTGAGCATGAGATTCTTTCATATTAGTGAGTCACAACTTGAATCTTTGAGTGCACATTTGATCTTTCCATAAGTAAATTGAGTTTTGTTGTGTGCATTTATGATTGAGTCTTGTGTAGCACTGTTCGAGACACCCTTTTTGAATGGTTGAACTTGAGTTTGCTTGAGGAAAAGAAAAAGTTTAAGTTGGGGGTGTTGATGAGTCCACAAATTGGACTTATTTAGGGCTATATTTTGATAGAATTAGTGTCCTCAAATGCATATTTTATCTCAATATCTGCTAAAAACCATTAAGTTTCAGGTATTTGGAGTTTGAAGGAAAGTATGGACACTACTTAACAAAAAAGGAACAAAGGCAGCTGAAAGACCGAAGAAATGAAGATTTGAGAATCGCTGAACCCATTCGGCGAGTCGCCAAAAGGTCTTATCCTCGTCTTTTGTTCCAGTGTGCTGAGCCCTGAAGGAAAGGATCAAATCGGCAGAGAAAAAGAGCAGTCGGCGTATTACCGAGCAGTTTCGCAAAGCTGTACTATGTCGACCAATGGTCCAAACACGACGATGCTGAAGGATAGAGTAAGACAACGATGAAACCTACCAAAGGGCGGATCGCCGAATGATCTTCTGCAGCACAGATTTTTGAAAACTATAAATATTCATTGAGAGTTGTAGCTTAGTATAAGATTTTTTATTATAGAATTTTTAACATAGACTTTTGAGCCCTAAGATTGGAGAGGGTTTTGAAGAACTTGAAGATTCAAAGGGTTTTAACTCCAAGATTTTGGACTTGGGTCTTGAGTATTCTTCACTTTTGACTTGTTTTAAGACTTAATGTTGCATACCCATTGATGGAAACTGAATTTGGTATAAATTTTTACCTCTTTTACATGTGTAGCTAAATCCCTAATTCTTGGGGTGTGATTTTGTGAATATGGGTTAGATTTGCTGTTGGGTCTTGCTTGTTGATGATTTATTTGTTGTTTAGAAGTGATTTCATTTAGTAATTGTGGTGGAACTTAATGAAATTGTAGTTGCAAATACAATTTCACCTTTGTGTTTTCAGCTTGCTCGAGAGAGAGGTTGTAAAACTAAGATTACTAAATTGATGGTCGATGGGAGTGGGTCGACATGAGGTTCAGCTCGAGAGAGTGAACCCTAGTCCTTCTCCCACACACTAAGCTCGAGAGAGAGTGAGTGGGATAAGGCGGAGGCTGTTCTTCATGCTGCAAGTGGGTGTCCGAGAGGAACCCATTTGATTCGAGGTAACTTGCTCGAGAGAGAATTTACCCCCACTATGGTCTAGCCTAGTCACAAATATTCAACCGATTTATTATCAAAAGCATGTACCCAATAGTTTAGTTTATCCCGTATTCCTTTCACATCCCAAGAACCCCAACTCCTTGATTAGTACTATTTGCATTTTTGCTATTTATACTTACTCGTCACAAAAACCCCATTGTTAATTGACACTTGTGTCACTCCTTAGATTTAGCATGTTTTTAATCGATAATATCTTTAACTATGACTAATTAGAACTTAATTTTATTTTTCTACTAATTCTCAAAACCACTCCCTGTGGGAACGATCCCAACCCTTAGTTGGATTATTATACTATTGTACGATCGTAAACACTTGCATTGGAAGTTGTGTCTTGATTACGCAAACATCAGCCCTAAGCAAACCCTTGGCCTGGATTACTTACTCAGCGGAAGACTTAAACATAAGAAACAGTCTCAAAATATAATTCATGAGATAATAACTTTAGCCAAAATGGCAACACACGTCTTAACGTATACAACATAAAATGGAAAGACTAAAGAACTATAACTACTCATCTATGAAGCCTCTAAAATAAAGAGGGATGTCGAGAAAAAACCCCGATCATCCTAACAATTAAAACACTAAAGCAATGAAAAAGGAGCACTCCAGAAATCAAGGAGGCTCACCAACTAACTCTGAGTGCTCAACTCGATCAACGAGGTGTTGGGTGCTGATCCTGGTTACCTGTGTCTACATCATAGAATGAAGCAGGCCGAACGGCATCAGTACATTGAATGTACGAGTATGCGAGAGGAAAACTAAACATAACACAAGCTTGAAAGGAATCTGAAAGGAACACTTACCTTGGCTTTATTCAACTCATGAATAACTAAATTCAAATGCAAAGTAAAAACAACTATAAAGGTGAAGTTCATACAAAGCATTTAAAATAGTAAATGACAACTCAATGTATTAAAGAAGTACAATAGCAACTCAGTTTACTCATATAATAAAGTAATATAATACTGTGGGAGTTTCTCTAACCAACAACCACCTTTATGAGCCTAAGTGGTGATACATCGTCTTGCCCACGCTGCTAGAATTGTCCTATACTTTGCCGTCATATAAAACGCCTTAACTAAGTGGATCCACTAGCCTATGCTAAAAAGCACTAAGGAGTCATCTAAAAAGTATGATCATTTCTACCCATGATGGCTACATGGTTTATGAAGACTTGAGTTATTATGAACTAGCTTCCCCGTATCGGTGCTCAATACTACTCCCAAAATATACTTAGCTCATATGTTTTAAAAACAAAACTCTTTCTTTGGTTTGAGATAATTACTCAAAACTTAGCTTAAAAGTTCTCTTGGAAATCGGTGTTTTCTCTCTCGTTTAAATGTGAAAAAATTTTAACTCTTGAGAATACTTAATTCCTGTATAATCTTTGAAGAAAATAAATTTTACTCTTACTCTTTACTCAACTCAAAGATTAAGTCTTAAAACAAAGTTAAAATGTTTGTAAAAGACTTTTGGAACACTCTATGAACTTCTCTTGACTTAATTTTTAACCTCTTAACTTTCCTTGAATTGAATAATGGATTCAAGGTTCATGATTTAATGTTTAAGGATGATTTCATGATATTTAGATGTACCTTAGAGTATAGAAATCGAATAGAAAACATAGGTATGTTGCTAAGGAACTAGTACGGAAAGAAGGGGAAAAGGTGGAAGAACTGGCATCCCTGGCGCTCTGAGAGGCGTGGGGCGCCAGCCCTTGAATTTCAGGGACTGACTTGGGGCGCTCTGACTGGTGCGGCGCCCCAGAAGTCAAATTTCAGAGCTCCTTTTGGGGCGCTCTGGCTGGGGCGGTGCTCCAGGCCCTTGCCCAGGTGACTCCGACTTTTCTTCTTCATTTTTCAACTCTAAACCCCATATTTCAACTTGGTTATTTTCCCAAACATTTAGAATCAACTATACCATCAATATATGTAAGATTCTACTCGAAAACACACCTAAAATCATGAATCAAACTCAAGGAACTTCAACAACAAGAACCCTTAAGATTTCAAACGAATTATCATCAAGAACTCATAAGATTTGCTTTCAAAACAATACAACTTCATTGAATTGAATCATGATTGGTGCGTGGGTGAACTAACCCAATGCTATGTGATCTCACATACTTCGTAGGGATTAACCCTTGGTGAAATCCACACGAAAATCTCAAAGAAATTGACGAATCCATGTTCTTCTCCTCTTCTTTTCCCTTCTCTCAAAACCCTAACTCTTTTTTAAAAGAGTAAACTGACCAAGTTCATTTTAGACCCCCAACTAATTACCAAAAATGAAATTAAATTTATTGGGTAAGGAAAAGACTAAACTACCTTTCCAAAATCCGGATTAGACTTTCCTTATATGAACAACCCAACTTCAAATGGGAATATCTCACTCATACAAACTCGGAATCACGCAAACTCAATGGCGTTGGAAAGATAATTCCAACATATTTCCTACGGTATCTAGAAGAACACCTAAGTCATCCTGACATAGGAGTTATGGTCGTTTAAAGTTGACCCAAAACTCATTCTTAACTTAACCAATTTTCCAAAATTTTCATTCTTTCCAAAAATGACTATTTCCAATTCTAGCTCTTTCTATTCTTTCAATTAGCGAAGTATTACATCAAGAAAGGTTGAAAATAGCACAGAGTCGTCTGAAATCCTACACTGATGTTAGGAGAATGAAGTTAGAGTTTGAGGTAGATGATTGGGTATACTAGAAAGTTTCACCCATCAATGGTTTTAAGAGGTTTGGTAAGAAGGGGAAGCTTAGTCCTTGGTATATTGGCCCTTACAGAATATCCAAAAGGTTGGTAATGTAGCTTATGAGTTAGAGCTATCCCAAGAGTTAGCAGTTGTTCATCTGGTATTTCATATTTCCATATTGAAGAAGTACATGGGAGATCCTTCACTTGTCATACCAATGAAAGATATTGGTATCAAGGATAGCTTATCCTGAGACAAGATTCCGGTTCAGATTCTAGATCTCCAGGTTCGCAAGTTGAGGACTAAGGAAGTAGCATCAGTCAAAGTCCTTTGGAGGAATCAGTTTGTTGAAGAAGCTATTTGGGAAGCTGAGGAAGATATGAAAAAGAGATATCAACATCTCTTTGAGCCCGGAGAAATTCTAGATTAAGGTACTAATTCTTTTCTTAGTACTCTTTAATTTATATACTTGATATGTTAGATTCGCTTGTTCGGTGTTGAGTTGAATGTTAGATGATACACCCTTAACCTACTAAGAGTAATCTCATTCGAGGAAGAATGTTCCCAAGGGGGAGATATTGTAACATCTCGATAATTGAAAAAACTAGAAAGATCTAGAATTAGAAAGAATCATTTTTGGAAAGAATGAAAAATCTGGAAAATTGGTTAAGTTATGTTAAGTTTGAGTTTTGGGTCAACTTCAAATGACCATAACTCCAAGATCAGAATGAGTTAGGTGTGCTACAAGATACTGAAGGAAAGATCTTTGGATTATATTTTCAACGCCGCTGATTTTGCGTGATTCCGAGTTCGTATGAGTGAGATATGCTCATTGGAAGTTGGGTTGTTTGGATCAACAAAGTTCAATCCGGATTTTGGAAAGGTAGTTTGGTCTTTTCCATACCCAAATGACTTAATTTCGTTTTTGGTAATTAATTGGGGTCTAAACTAAAATTGGTTAATTTACGCTTTTGAGATTTGAGTTAGGGTTTTGAGAGAAGAGAAGGCATCATGGATTTCGTCCAGGGGTGATCCCTACGAGGTATGTGAGTTCACATAACATTGGGTACGTTCACCCACGTGCCAAACATGTTTATTTCAGTATGATTTTCGTCCTAAAGGATTGAGACTTTGATGTTCTTGAGTTGTATTCTTGAATTGCTTTTGTTCTTGAACTTGGGATGAGATTGAGGAGTTCTTGAGAGTTTAAGGTCGATTTTAGAGTTGTGTTTGATTAGATTCTTGTGTACATATGCTAGGTATCAGAATCTATAGAGGAATTGAGAAAAATAATCTAATTTAGGTGAATTGGGATGAGAAAATGAAAAAGGAACATGTCGGGAAAATCTGGGTACCAGTCCGCATACGAACCTGGTCCTCAGGATTGACAAAGTTGTCTTCGCGTTGCGGAGAGGTCACGGACCGTTCTGCCTCAAAATTTATTTTGCGACCAAATATTTAAATGCATCGCCACATCGCGGACTTGCTTCCAAATAGTGATTTCTTGATCTTTTCTCATGTTTAACTATCTAAAACCACTCCTAAACATCATGAGATCTTTCCTATCACAAATAACAATCCTTGAACCCATAATTCAATTCAAGGAAAGTTAAGAGTCAAGTCAAGAGAATTTAAGATTCAAGTTAAGAGAAATTCATAAAGTTTTCCAAAAGTCCTTTACAAACGTTTTAACTTTGTGTTAAGACTTAAGCTTTGAGTTGAGTAAAGAGTACGAGTAAAGTTCATTTATTCAAAGATTATACGGGAACTAAGTGTTCCCAAGAGTTAAAAATGTTTTTACATTTGAGCAAGAAAGGAAACACCGATTTCCAAGAGAGATTTTAAGCTAAGTTTTGAGTAATTATCTCAAACAAAAGAAAGAGTTTTGTTTTTTAAAACATATGAGCTGAGTATATTTTGGGAGTAGTATTGAGCACCGATATGGGGACGCGAGTTCATAATAACTCAAGTCTCCATAAACCATGTAGCCATCATGGGTAGAAAGGATCATACTTTTTAGATGACTCTTTAGTGCTTTTTAGCATAGACTAGTGGATCCACTTAGTTAAGGCGTTCTATATGACGGCAAAGTATAGGACAGTTCTGGCAGCGTGGGAAAGACGTTGTATCATCACTTAGGCTCATAGTGGTGGTTTTCGGTTAGAGAAACTCCCACAATATTATATTACTTTATTTTATGCGTAAACTGAGTTGTATTGTACTTCTTTAATACATTGAGTTGTCATTTAATGTTTTAATTGCTTTTTATAAATTGCATCTTTATTGTTGTTTGAACCTTGCATAAGTTGAGTAAAGCCAAGGTAAGTGTTCCTTTCAGATTCCTTTCAAGCTTATGTTATGTTTAGTTTTCCCCTCACATACTCATGCATTCAATGTACTGATGACATTTGGCATGCATCGTTTTATGATGTAGACAAAGGTAACCAGGATCAGTATCCAGTGCCTCGTTGATCCAGTTGAGCACTCAGAGAGTTTGTGAGCCTCTTTGGTTTTCGGAGGACTCCTTTTACTTTGCTTTCTAGTATCTCAGTTGTTAGGATGATCGAGGGTCTTGTCCCGACATCCCCTCATTGTTTAGAGGCTTCATAGACGAGTAGTCATAGTTCTTTAGTCTTATTCATTTCATATGTTGCTTAAAGACTTGAGTTTGTCTTATTGGCTAGTTGAATGTTTTCTTATTAACATTCTTGAGTTATATGGGTTTATCTCTGTTAAGTTAAGTCTTCCACTATAAGTTAAGTCAGGCCAAGGGTTCACTTGGGACCAACAATGGTTCTTGAGTGCCAGTTCCTCCCAAGGTGTAGGCTCGGGGTGTGACAGGTTCTTCATCGGTGAGAATATGGCATATTGAAGCAAAATGTTCAAATGAGATTTGTAAATTTAGTGCTCTTCTATGTGACTTTAAATAAGGAGCCTTAGGTAAGAGAAGTTGAAGAGAATCAAATTATTAAAGCTAAGAAGTTGAAGAAAACCAAATTATTAAAGATGTTTTAGCCAAAAATAAAAAAGACTCATCAAATCCATACTTAATTGTTGGGAGCATCCTTAGTCTTCATCATTTATAATTGAAGACTTGAAGCAGCTAGCATCGTGCCATCAAAGAAGAGTCTATAGGTTTAATCATAATTGTGAGCATTAATGTAGAATATATAGTTGATATATAATTATTATTTTAAAAACAGGATAAATGTTTTTTAAAAAAAAGGTAAAATGGTAATTCAACTTTTGGTTAGAGTTCTTCCCACTTTTAGTAATACTAGTTTTTGGATACGTGTGCTGCACGTGTGTCCGTGAGAATTTTCATAGATTTGTTGGAATAATTAAAATACTATGAAAACATGTAGTGAGTAATAGAATGCAATAATTACTAATATATCTTTAAAATATGGCAAAAAGTATTAAATAAGGAGTGTATTTTAATGTTTAAAATCAAGTTCTTTTAAGCAACCAATTGTAAGTTTTGAATTTTGGTTAGTAGTTAACAAACTTTCAATAAAGCCACAAATGACTAATCAATATTCATAGAAAATTAAATTTTAAAAGTCTAATATATAGAAAACACAAAAAATGTGATGTACTCATCTTTCTTAAGACTTTAATCATACAATATAGATGTAAACAGAAATACAAAAATAGTACATAATTTTCTGAGATCTTGTCGACTCCTTCTATCATAGCCAATCAAAATTCAAGATCTTTCTTTGTCGAGTCAAACTAAAGAATGAATCAATAGAACAAAAAGAAGATCATTTACATAAATAAAATTGAAGGAACACCAAAAGTTATCTTAAAATCTTAAATTAAATATTTAGAGGCTGTGAATATGAAAAGTATGAGAGTTATATATATATAGTAGCAATTGAATAGGCAATTAGATATGAGATATGAAGGTGTATATTTAAAGCATATAAAAGAGAAAAAATAATAAATAAATGAAAGGGTATAAATTTCATAAAAGCAAAACTTAAAAATAACAAATATATAATATAAGACGTATAAAAAAATTTGAAAAAATATTCAAATGTGTTAATTAAGCTTAATGTCACGACCCAGACCGTCGTGATTGACACCCACACTAACCCTCCGGTGGGAGAACCATTACCACGACCCAACCAAGCAACATAACGAAAAACTAGAACATTAGAAGATATGGAAGCAGGTTTAAATGTCTAAAGGAAAAATAGGGAGTTCCCATAAAATTCGAAAGTCTAACAAAACAATTGCGGAAAACAATGCCTAGAACCTGAAAGTCAATGTACCAAAACTCTACTAACGACAAGTCTAAGAACAAGGGGTGCAACCCCAAAACTAAACAAGCGAATGTCTAAAGTACTGGTCTAAGTCTGAAGAAAATGGACTAAACAAATGAGAACTCATGGCAGCCTGGAAGAACTAGCTCACCCTTGAATTCGGTCTCGATCAGTGATCTCCTAAATGAGGTCTGTCAGTAGCTGCCTGAAGATGCCATGTACTCAACAAAGAAAGAGAAAGTGTAGTACCAGTACACAACCACAATGTACTGGTAGGATCATACGGCTACTCCCATAAGCACAATATACAACGACAATCACAATACAATAAACACACATATACGGGATACAATCCAGTTATCATTACAGGAGCAATGTCACGACCAACCCACCGGGCCGTTCGGGCACCTACTCTAACACCTCAGTAGGAGAATCCTCGATTCCCAACGGTTCAAAAACATGCGCAAGATTAAAGAAAATTTGAGATAGATGGAATTTCAAGATTTTATAACCAAGTACTTCTAAATACATTTTAAAGTTAAAACTTGTAAAGTAATTAACACCCCCAAGGATCTAGTCTAAATAGGCACAAGAGCTTCTAAGATTACAAGATATAACAAAAATAGCAAGGACACAGCTCCCACTATGCGGAAAGAAAAATAAAAGCTGCTGGAGATTATCTTCGTCTTTACCTAGGAAACATCACTGATCCTGCATCCAAACTATGCCAAAAAGGCATAGCAAGAGTAGTATTAGTACAACCACACGTACCGATAGGCATCATCGGTCAACCCGATACCCACCACATAATATAAGAAATTGACTAGCAGGAAAACAAGCAATAAGACCGTTTATTCCTCCACCTTACCATCCCCGGCTACTTTTATCATATACTAGCAAAATTAATAATAATCTCGTCTACAACACCCTACTCACTCGGTTCTCGATCATAGCTTAAACATTATAACTCATAGAAGAGTTCCCGAATAACACCACAAGCATTCCGACTATCCACTCACGACGTACCCTTGTTGCTTCCATATTACCACTCAACCATTGACCCATAGTACATAAATTCAAGGCTTACTAATCACTAAATACGAACCCTTTACCCAAGGTAATATCTACATATGTATTTACATCACGAATACTACCCTTTCATCTCAATAACAATAGATGTAACAACACAATTCTCATGACCATCTTTAAAAGGTAACACATAGTAATACTAGACCCTTGGTCCCTACTCACCGTAGCACCTCCCGAATGGGCCTGACCATTCCCTATCCATTACATAAATCGATATATCCAATTTACCTACCACACCGCAAGCCACAAATATATACAGATATTAGATAATCCAGTCATCTATTTCGAGATCAATGAACAATTCCCCATTCTCACAAATAAACATATATGACAAGTCAATGGTCCTCTCACAGAATCCATACCCATACTGTTAGTGTGCCGGATCGTGACCCGATCCAATATGTATGTATGTCGGTACGTGACATCTGATCCAATGCATGTTAGTGTGTAGGTACGTGACACCCGATCCAATGTATGTATGTATGTCGCTACGGGACATTCGATCCAATGCATGTTAGTGTGTCGGTACATGACACCTGATCCAAGGTATGTATGTATGTTGGTACGTAACATCCGATCCAATGCATGTTAGTGTGTTGGTATGTGACACCCGGTCCCTAAGCACAATCACAAGCACAATCACATCCATAACGAACATACTTATAATCACACAATCAAGTATTAGGTTCATGGCATGCAATTGCACATATTCTATTCATTATGTTCATTCCCACATTTCGATCCTTCCCATACACACATGCATACAATATCTCAATACTCAACATCAATATCGTCAATTAGGAAATCAACCAACACCTAACCCCAGTTCATCGACTAAGGCTTTCTCCTACGGTATACGTTCGGTGTAACACCTAAGATACGTGTACAATAATCGTTTTTTGGTGCATGAAAGCCTATGTATGAATTCTACCGTCAATTTAGCAATATAACATGCAGTGAATAATAGATTTATAACTACTCAATTAAATAAACCTAGCCTACTTAGGGCGCCAAGCATTCACAAAGGAATTGTAGATCAAATTCTGGTTCCCGGACGACGGGACGGTGGATCTTGACCAGAAATCTGCAATCCTTCGACCTCATTAAGCTAGAAAATTCTTTCTCCTTCCTTCCCAAGCTTAGAGCAGCTTTTTGAGGGATTCTAGGGTGATTCTCACCTCTTTTTAGTGTTTTTGGAAAAAGGAGAAAATAGGACTTCGCGTTATTTAAATTTTGTCTCGCCTATCCCGCTCTGGCGGCTACTTATCCCGATGTGGCGCTGCCGCCGTACGACATCTGGCCCGCTCTGGCGGGACAATGTCCCCAATATTTTCCTGACGTTTTGCTTTTCCTAAATAACAACGGTTTGGGTCGTTACAAGCAATATACAATTCCACCTTCTCAATAGCAATTGGATATGACAACACAATGGTCCTCTCATGGAACCCACACCCAAACTGTTAGTGTGTTGGAACGTGACACCCGATCCAATGCATGTGTCAGAACATGACACCCGATCCAATATATGAGTCGGAACGTGACAGTCAATCCAATGTATGTGTCGAAACATGACACCCGATCTAATAAGCACAATCGCAATCACAATCACATCCATAATGAACAATACTCAAATCATACAATTAAGTAACAGGTTCATGTCATGTATTATTCACACATAATCATTACATTAGGTTCGTTTCCACATTTCCCTATTCGCATACACGCATGTATACAATATAGAAACCAATCGACATACATCACACAAACAGGAAATCAAACCATCATCTACCCGAAACCAAGCTTGAATCCCCCTAAGGCTCTTGAATCTTCCCTTTCCGGATTCTTTCCGCTTGTTCTTGGTCTAAAAACATACAAATAATGAAATGATCAATAAACGAGGCTTAATTACCTAGATTACAATTGACATTATCGACCCTAGGCCAAACCCAAGATCTCAATACCCAACTTAAGGCTTTTTCCACTATTAATTTCAGGTCAAACTCTCCCCCAATGATAATTACCCCTGAATCTAAGTTATACGGATAAAAAAATGGATTTGGGGAGTAAAATCCTTACCTTTAGCACCAAAAGTCATGGAAAACTGTCAAGAACTCGTCCTGGGTCGCCTCCTAACTCTTAAGAACGAAGTTTGCAGAAAAATAATGAAATTGGGGTTTTTCCCTGACTTAAGTCGCGACTGTCCCGCTACAGCGGCCCCACCCTGATGTGATCAATCCCGCTCTGGTAGCTTGCACGGAGACAGAATGTTGGAATTTGAGTTCCAAGCTCCCATTTCTCCACACACCTTCAACCCTTGACGTTCAGAAACTACCCTTTCACGCCAAGATCAATTCCGGGAGATCTTCTCGCCCGAATTCAATTCTGTAAAGCCATACAGACTCCTTAACGTCTTGGCTATCCACTCATGTGATCAAATTCATAATTAAACCCCCCATTTATTACCAGATTTCCCTAGACCTCACTTGACTCAGATTTCATCCAAGTCTGGCCTAGACTAGAAATTTCCAAGTCACTACTCAAAAGTTTTCTGGCCCAAATTCTTTCCACATGGGCTTTTTCATAACGACGGGAACAAGTCGTTACACTTGGAAATATTTCAAGAAGAAAATAAAAATATGTATGCAATAACCATCATACATGTATATGTAACTACCATTGGGTATGCAATAATTGTGAAATATACGGCCAAGAAATATGGGGTTTTGGTTATTAAAATTTCATAGGTTGTAGTTATTAGAAAATGTTCTATTAATGAAGCAAAGAAATCAGGGATTTAGGTTATTAGAATTTGGAAGGTTGTAGTTATTTCTAAGTGTTAATGCAACCAGGAAATGAGGGGTTTTAGTTATTCAAATTTAGGGCTAGTATATATTCCAACATGTAAAATTAATCTAAATTTGTGTCACAACCCAGACCGTCGTGATTGACACCCACACTAACCCTCCAGTGGGAGAACCACTACTACACCTCCAAAAAAGAACCTAAACCAAAACTAAGGCATTTAAACTACTAAAACATAATAAATAACTCATAAATGAAGTTCTCATAATTAAACTTCAACAAGAGATCAAAAGAACTATACTAAACAAATGCGGAAGAAACAACCTAGAACCTAAAAGTCAATATACCAAAACTACTAACGAAATAACAAGTCTAAATCAGAAGGGTCACAACCCTAACTAATGAACTAATCAACTAACTAAAACAAATGTCTAAGTCCGAAAATGGTGGACATATACGAAAGAGAATTCCATGGCAGCCCGGAAGATTTGACTCACCCTTGAATTCTCTTAAGCGAGGTTTGTCAATAGCCGCTTGAAGATGCCCTGTACTTAACAAAAATAAGAGCAAGTGCAGAATCAGTACACAACTACAACGTACTAGTAGGATCAAGCAGCTATCCCACTAGTGTAACATAAGCAAGTCAAACAACATTACAATCACATGCATATATATCAACATCTACAATATTATCAACATGCTCATCATTATACATTTATCACAAATCATTGGTCCTTTCACGAAACCGAAATCCAAACAGTTAGCATATTGAAACATGGTATCCGATCCCAATGATATGCCGGAACGTGGTAACCGATCCCATAATTTTGCCGAAACGTGGCAACCGATCCAAGTTAGTTATGTCGGAACGTGGCAACCGATCCCATTCACACACTACAATCACAATCACAAGTACATCATCAAGATCATACGTTTACATCATCATTTCATGGCAATAATCATTCATCTATCTCATTTACATCAAGTGTGATCAACATTGCAACATTCATACATACACAAGTATCATAATGAAGCAAGAACAAACAAACATCACAGAATCATAGAATCACAACCATCACCTACCTCAAAACAAGCTTAAAACCCTAAGAAACTTGATTCTTCCCTTTCTAGATTTGTTCCTCTTGTTCTTTGTCTACAAACAATCAATATAATATGGGAATCAATAAACAATTATTAATTACCCAGATTACTAACAATTCTAACAAATCCTAGATCAGCACATGATCCCAATTATCCAATTTATGGTTTTTTCCACCATAGATTCAAGATCAAAACCCTCCCCCATCAACATTGAGCCATTATATTATATTCTACAGATCGAAAAATGGATTTGGAGAGTTAAAAGCTTACCTTTAGCCTCAAGAATTGTGAAAAAAGAGTAGAAATCGTCTGGGGTTCGTTCCTTAGCTCTAAAAGTTGAAAAAGTGTCAAATAAGGTCGTTTAGGGGTTTATTAACGACCATAAGTCGCGTCTGGCCCGCCAAAGCGACCCTCATCCCGTTGTAGCGGTGGCGCCAAAGCGACACCTTTCCCCGCCACAATGGCATTTTCAAACCAATGAGTAATTACGATTTTAAGTCCAGTTTCGCCCACCATAGTGGCCACTTTCCCGCCACAGCGGCCCTGCCAAAGCGGCAGAGACTCCCGCCAAAGCGGCAAAATTGAAACAAAATGCTATTTTAAAGAATTCCAAATCCCCATTCCACAACACACCTCTAATCAACGATGCTCAGAAAATATCTTTCACGCTAAAATCAATTCCCGGAGATCTACTCATCCAAATTCAATTTCGTAAGGTCGTACGGATTCCTTAATGAGTTACCTAACCACTCATGCAATCAAAACCATAATTAATTCACTTGATTGTTACCAGATTTCCCTACACCTCAACTACTCTGATTTCATCCAAATCTAGACAAGGTTAGGAAAATTCTAATACTACTAAAAAAGTTGTTCCAGCCACAAATTTTCCCCCGTTGGCATTTCTATAACGACGGAACCCGATTGTTACAATAGATACCAATTTACCTATTACTCGTCCCCGAGTGCAAAACTTAGGAAAAGTAGGCTAAGGAAAGAACGAAGTAGTACCTGATTCGACGAACAATTGGGGATACTTGTCTCGCATGTCCCTCTTGGTTTTCCAAGTAGCATCTTCAACTGGACGATGCTTCCATTGAACTTTCACGATCTTAATCTCTTTGGTCCTCAATTTACGCACATCATGATAAAGAATAGCAATCAGTTCTTCCTCGTATTGGAGGTCTTTGTCTAACACAATTGAGTCCCACTTAATGATATAATCTTCGTTACCATGATATCTCTTCAACATAGACATGAAATATCGGATGAACACCGGATAGATTAGGAGGTAAAGTCAATCTATACTCCACCAACCCTACACATTCAAGAACTTCAAAGGGACCAATATATCTAGGACTTAGCTTACCTTTCTTACCAAATCTCATCACCCCTTTCATAGGTGATACCTTAAGAAGAATATTCTCACCAGTCTGAAATTCCATGTCCCTTACCTTATGATCCGCGTATTTCTTATGTCTACTCTGGGCTGCTAAAAGCTTAGCTTGAATACTCCTTACCTTATCTTGAGCATCATTCACTAAATCAACCCCCAAAGGTTTCACATCTCTAGCCTCAAACCATCATATGGGTGATCTATATCCCCTCCCATATAGTGCTTTAAATGGTGCCATATTAATGATGGAGTGATAACTATTTTTATAAGAGAACTCACACAAAGGTATGAATTTATCCCAATGCCCTCCAAAATCAATCACACATGCCCTCAACATGTCTTCCAACACTTGAATGGTCCTCTCAGATTGTCCATCCGTCTATGGATGAAAGGTTGTACTAAAAGTGATTTGTGTGCCCAATTCATCATGCAATTTCCTCCAAAACTTGGAAGTGAATTGGGTACCACGATCTGAGATGATAGAATGGGGCACTCCATGCAATCTCACTATCTTTTTCACATAAATCTTAGCCAATTGCTCAGCATTATAATCTATTCTTACCGGAATAAAATGAGCTGACTTGGTTAATCTATCAACCACTACCCAAATAGAATCAAACTTTCCCAAAGTCTTGAGTAGACCAACCACAAAATTCATAACTATTCTTTCGCACTTCCATTTTGGAATTGACATCCTTTGAAGTAAACCTGCATGCCTTTGATGTTCATACTTCACTTGTTGACAATTTTGACACTTAGCCACAAACTCCGCTATGTCTTTCTTCAAGCCCGACCACCAATAAATTCGTTTCAGATCTCTATACATCTTGGTCACACCCGGATCAATAGAATATCGTGAACCATGAGATTCTGCCAACAATTTTTGAATCAAGTCATCAACTCGAGGAACACAAATCCTCCCTTTCACACTAAGTACACCATCCGCATCAAGAGTGGTCTCTTGTGCCATACCATTCGCCAACTTCTCATTGAGTTTGTTCAAATTTTCATCCTCAATTTGTTTGGCCTTGATCTCCTCAATGAGTGTGGCCTTAACTTCAATGCTAGCTAACACCCCGCCTCTTTCAGAGAAGCCTAACTGCATGAACTTAGACTCTAAGGTCTGAATTTCCTTGGCCAAAGGTCGGTTGGTTACACTCAAGTAAGCTAAGCTACCCATACTTACCATTTTTTTACTCAAAGCGTCTGCCACAACATTAGCCTTACCTCGATGGTATTGAATAGTCACATCATAATCTTTGAGTAACTCCATCCATCTTCGTCGTCTCAAACTCAGATCATTTTGAGTGAACACATGCTGCAAACTACGACAATCAGTAAACACTTCACACTTAACACCATAAAGATAATGCCACCAGATCTTAAGAGAAAATACTACCGCCACCAACTCTAAATCATGGGTTGGATAATTTCTCTCATGCACCTTCAATTGGCGCGATGCATAGGCTATAACATTCTTATCCTGCATTAACACAGCGCCCAATCCAAAATGAGAAGCATCATAATAAACTATAAAATCCTTACCTTCCACCGGTAATGCTAGGATAGGTGCGGTAGTCAAGAGAGTCTTGAGCTTTTGAAAGCTCTCCTCACATTTTTCAGTCCATTCAAATGGTATCTCCTTCTTAGTCAAATTAGTCAAGTGAATGTCAATAGAAGCAAAATTCTTCACAAATTGATTGTAGGAGCTAGCGAGCCCCACAAAACTCCTAACTTCCATCACAGAGCTAGGCCGAACCCAATTTTTAGCCGTCTCAATCTTTTGAGAACCTACCATTACCCCTTCCTTTGAAACTACATGCCCCAAAAACGTAACAGAATTCAACCAAAATTCACAAACTTAGAAAATTTAGCATACAACCTTTGTTTCCCAAGAACACCCTGAACAATACAAAGATGGTCGGCATGCTCTTCCTCACTTTTCAAATATACCAAAATGTCATCACTGAAAACTATCACAAACGAATCAAGAAATGCTTTGAACACCCCATTCATCAAACTCATAAAAGCTGCAGGCGCATTAGTCAACCAAAAGGACATGACTAGGAATTCATAGTGCCTATAGCCAGTCCTAAACGTTGTCTTGGGCACATCTTCAAGCCTAATTTTTAATTGATGGTAACCAGACCTTAAATAAATTTTTGAGAAGACTGATGCACCTTGCAATTGGTCAAAAAGATCATATATTCGAGGCAAGGGATACTTGTTTCAAATAGTGACCCTATTCAATTACCGGTAATCTATACACATTCTCATACTACCATCTTTTTTCTCAAAAACAAAACTGGGGCACCCTATGGGGAAGCACTAGGCCGGATAAATCCTTTATCAAGAAGTTATTGGATTTGAGCCTTAAGATCTCTTAATTCTGTCGGAGCCATGCAATATGGAGGGATAGAAATGGGGCGTGTACCAGGCTCCAAATCAATGCAAAAATCTATATCTCTATCCGGAGGCATACCAAGCAAATCAGTTGGGAACACTTCTCTAAATTCTGACACCACAGGAATAGACTCAAAAGATGGAGACTCAACCTCAACATCCCGGATATGAGCCAAATAAGCTAAACAACCCTGCCCTACCAGTTTTCTAGCTCGAATGGAGGATATGATTTTAGCCTGCTTAGGCTTGTACACCTCTTCCCACTCTAATTTTTCCCTTCTCGGAATTTCTAGAGTTACAAACTTAGTATTACAATTTAACACAACATAATAGGGGGGCAACCAAGTCATGCCTAAGATAATATCAAAGTCAGCCATATCTAAAATCACCAAATCAGCCCAAGTCTGAAAACCCATAAACAAAATAGGACAAGCACGATAGACATAAGTGACTATGACTGACTCTCCAACTGAGGTAGAAACATGGATAGGGGTATTAAGTACATCATAAATCATATCAAACTCGGAGGTAAATCGCACAGATACATAAGAATAAATAGAACCCGGATCAAATAACACATTAGCCATCCGGCCACAGACAAGAATGTACATGTGATCACCGCGTCAGATATCTCTGCCTCATTCTTGCCCAGAAAGGCATAAAACTGAGCCCCTATCATCTTTATGAACCACCTCCCTGCCTGGTTGCACATTACCTCTGCCCGCATTACCAATACCATTTCCTCTACCTCCACGGCTTCGTTGATTACCTTCTCGCTCACATTGTGGACGCCCTCGACCATTATTACCATTCCCCGCGGGTATCACTGCTCTAGAATGCTATTGTGCGGAATCTAACACACGTGGATGGGGACAATCTCTCCTCATATGCCCAGGTTCTCCACAGTTATTACATATACGATCAAATGATGGTCTGCTTCCCGCTGAAGGCGCGACTCCATGGCTATCCTAATTATTATAAGATGGAGTTCCCGAGTAGTTACCTGTAGAAGTGAGCATAGCAGACTGAATTGGCTTGGCTGCAAGCGTTGGCCTTCCGATCTCCCTAGCGTAAGAACCTTGAAAGTTACCCGAGTTCTTGGCCCTTTTTGCCAACGCCTTGGCTTGTCCGTCTCGCCTTACCCCCTCCACTTTCTTAACATAATTTGTCACCTCATTAAAACTCTTCCTTGCCGAAGTCATATGAACAGATAATACTTGCAACTCAGAATTCAGACCTTTAATAAATAACTCAATTCTCTCCTCCTCAGTAGTAACCAACTGCGTAGCATATCTATATAAAACATGTAACTTGGCCTCATAAGCAGCCACAGACATACCACCTTGCTCTAAGGCCATAAACTCATCCCTCTTGCGATCCCTCAAAGTTCTAGGCACATACTTTTGTAGGAACAAAGCATGAAATTGGGTCCAAGTGAGTGGAGGTAAAGTAGAAGATCTGCATTCATATAAGCTCTCCACCATTGTTTGGCCTCACCTTGAAGTTGAAAGGACACGAATTCAACCCCATGTTGGTGAACAATACCCAATTTATGCAGCCTCTCATAATAGTCTAAGATAAACTCATAAGCATCTTCAGTCTCAGAACCAAGAAATACCGGAGGCTTAAGCTTCAGAAAATTAGTCAACATGTCATGCTCATATCCCGTCATAACAGAACCCAAAAAAGGATGGAAGAAAGCATCATTACCTCCAGTTCCACCCGTCTTGGGCGCAGTGCTAGCATCAAGGGGATTAGCAGGTGCTTGAGTTGCTTGGCCAGATGGAAGCACTCTAGGACTAGACAATCCCTTCAAGAACGACATGATCTGTTGAGCTAACACTGGGTCCAAGGGAGGAGTACTTGTATTTCTAACCGGTACCTCTTCCTCTTGTCCAATCTCTTCAACATCCTCAACATCCACATTCTCCTCTATCTCTTTATGTTGCGCCGGAGGGTTCTCATTCACAGGCACATTCTTAATAGGTACCTTGTTCACGGCGGGTGCTACTCTTCCACGACCTTTACCCCTAGCTCTTCCTCTACCTCTGGCTCGATCGCGACCTCTCGTTGTAGATTCCTCAATCAGAGCATTGACGGGAGCTGCGGGCTTGGCGCCGTTGAACCTACTATTAACCATCTGCGGACAGAAGAGTGAAGGAGGTTAGATACCAATTGGAATCGCCAAATACCAATTGGAATCAAGTCATAGCACGAAAGGAGACAAGAGAAAACTATATCGATTTCCTAAAGTCTTATAGCCTCTAGAAGAAAAGTAAAGGCATCCCCGTACCATTCTGCGACTCTATTAGACTCATTTCGGAACATCAATATCCATGAACCTAGGCTCTGATACCAATTTGTCACGACCCAGACAATCGTGCTTGGCACCCACACTAACCCTCCGGTGGGAGAACCACTACTACACCTCAAAACAAGCAACTAAACCAAAACTAAGGCATTTAAACTACTAAAACAAATTAAATAACTCATAAATGAAGTTCTCATAAACTTCAAATAGAATCTAAAGAACTATACTAAACAAATGCGGAAGAAACAACCTAGAACCTGAAAGTCAATGTACCAAAACTACTAATGAAATAACAAGTCTAAACAGGAAGGGTCACAACCCTAACTAATGAACTAATCAACTAACTAAAACACATGTCTAAGTTCGGAAATGTTGGACATAGATGAAAGAGAATTACATGGCATCCCAGAAGATTTGGCTCACCCTTAAATTCGATGCGACGATCTCTAATCTCCTAAGCAAGGTCTGTCAATAGCCGCTTGAAAATTCCCTGTACTCAATAAAAATAAGAGCAAGTCCAGAATCAGTACACAACCACAGTGTACTGGTAGGATCACGCGACTATCCCACTAGTGTAACATAAGCAAGTCAAAAAACATTATAATAACATGCATATATATCAACATCTACAATATTATCAACATGCTCATCATTATACATTTATCACAAATCATTGGTCCTCTCACAGAACCCAAACCCAAACAGTTAGCATACCAAAACGTGGTATCCGATCCCAATGTTATGTCGGAACGTGGTAACCGATCCCATATTTATGTCAGAACGTGGCAACCGATCCAAGTTAGTTATGTCGAAACGTGGTAACCGATCCCATTCACACACCACATTCACAATCACAAGTACATCATCAAGATCATACATTTACATCCTGATTTCATGGCAATCATCATTCATCTATCTCATTTACATCAAGTGTGATCAATATTGCAACATTCATACATACATAAGTATCATAATGAAGTAAGAACAAACAAACATCACATAATCATAGAATCACAACCACCACCTACCTCGAAACAAGCTTGAAACCGTAAGAAACTTGATTCTTCCCTTTCTGGATTTGTTCTGCTTGTTCTTGGTCTACAAATAATCAATATAATACTGGAATCAATAAACAATTATTAATTACCCGGATTACTAACAATTCTAACAAACCCTAGATCAACTCATGATCCCAATTATCCAATTTAGGGTTGTTTCCACCATAGATTCAATATCAAAACCCTCCCCCATCAACATTGACCCGTTTTATTACGTTCTACGGATCAAAAAATCAATTTGGAGAGTTAAAAGCTTACCTTTAGCCTCAAGAATTGTGAAAAACGAGTAAAAATTGCCTAGGATTCGTTCCTTAGCTCTAAAAGTCAAAAAGTGCCAAATAAGGTCGTTTAGAGGTTTATTAACGACCTTAAGTCGCATTTGGCCCGCCACAGCGACCCTCATCCCGCTGTTACGGTAGTGCCAGAGCAACACCTTGCGCCGCCACAATGGCATTTTCAAACCAGTGAGTAATTACGATTTTAAGTCCCGTCTCGCCCGCCACAGTGGCCACCATCCTACCAAAGCGGCCCTGCCAAAGCGGCAGAGACGCCCGCCAAAGTAGCAAAATCGAAATAGAATGTTATTTTAAAGAATTCCAAATCCCCATTCCACAACTCACCTCTAATCAACGACGCTCAGAAAATACCTTTCACGCTAAGATCAATTCTCTGAGATCTACTCATCCAAATTCAATTATGTAAGGTCGTACGGATTCCTTAATGAGTTACCTAACCACTCATGCAATCAAAACCATAATTAATTCACTCCATTCTTACCAGAATTCCCTACACCTCAACTACTCCGATTTCATTCAAATATAGACAAGGTTGGTAAAATTCTAATACTACGAAAAAGTTTTTCCAGTCCCAAATTTTCCCCCGTTGGCATTTCTATAACGACGGAACCCAATCGTTACAATTTGTAGTCCATTTAATGCATTAAGATGAATGTATGTTACTTCATGAAAACATTAATGTCTTTCTAATGCACCATCCTTTACTATGATGTGAAAATTATGAAAATGAAAAGGTGTGAATTATGGACTTAATCTTTTAAATAAAGTAATTAGAAATTAAACAAAATTTGTAATCCATTAAATGCATTAAGATGAATGTATGTTACTTCATGAAAACATTAATGTCTTTCTAATTCACCATCCTTTACTATGATGTGGAAGTTATGAAAATGAAAATATGAGAATTATGGACTTAATCTTTTAAATAAAGTAATTAGAAATAAGAAATAGTTTAAAGTAGATTATTAAAATGCCTAATATATATATATATATAT
>JAJOOF010008981.1:0-26496 GCA_029582545.1 Solanum lignicaule | reverse complement strand
TTCTTCTTCTTCTTTTTCTTCTTCTTCTTCTTCTTCTTCTTCTTCTTCTTCTTCTTCTTCTTCTTCTTCTTCTTCTTCTTCTTCTTCTTCTTCTTCTTCTTCTTCTTCTTCTTCTTCTTCTTCTTGAAACCCTTTCTCAACCCGAAGCTAAAAGGAATGAATGTAAATTGATCTCAATCAGTTTAGACCCCTATTTGGATGAGAAAAATGTCTAGGCCTAGTGGGGGTAAGGAAAAGACCAAAATACCCCTCCTTAAAATGGATAGTATACTTTAACTAGAGAGGCTGCACACAAACGGGCATAACTCCGTCATCCAAACTCAAAATTTTAAAAACATGGCGGCAGTTGAAAGAGGACTCAAAGACCTTTGATTTGATACTTCATGGGCCACCGAACTCATTATGTGTTGAAGATTATGATCGTTTGAAGTTGACCGAAAACTCCAAACTGAATTTTTTTTTTTGTACGAATCTCTAGTCGACTTTTCAAAGTACAAGATGCTACAATATCTACCCATTGGACAAATCGTCCTCGAATGAGATCACACTAAGCCAAAAGGGAAAGAGGAAGAATCTAACACCCCAACTCAATTACAAAACATGCAATTCATGTAATTTAGCTCATTAACTTAAAGAGTACTTTAGAAAGGATTAGTACCTTGATTTGGAATTTCTCCAGAAGGGAAGAGATATGGGTATCCTTGTTTATATCCTCATCAGCCTCCCAAGTCGCTTCCTCTTTAAATATATTCCTCCATAAGACCTTTACTGATGTAGCCTCCTTGGTCCTCAACTTGCGAACCTCACGATCAAGAATTTGAACAGGCAGCTCCTTATAAAATAGGATATCCTTAATACAAATATTCTTAGTAGGCACAATGAGTGATGGTCGCCCATACACTTCTTTAACATAGAAATGTGAAACACCAGATGGATTGCTACTAACTCTGATGGTAGTTTCTAAGCTACATTGCCAACTCTCTTAAATATTCGGTAAGGACCAATGTACCAGATATAGAGTTTCCCCTTCTTGCCAAATCTCATAAAATCCTTCATGGGTGAAACCTTCAATTAGCCCCAATCATCCACCTCAAACTCTAAGTCTCTCCTCTAACATCTGCAAAAACTTTCTAACATCTTTGTGTTGTCTTTAACCTTTCCTAATAATCTTTACCTTTCCCATGGCTTGATGAACCAAAAATGGTCCTATCAACTCAGCTTCACCGAGCGAACCCTTGGCTTGGCTCAGAACTCAGTGGAGGACTTAGTAAGCATTTGTTCATGCGATACCATATCACGATATTGAAACGTGAGATGGAATCAGCGTTTGGACATGCAATTTTACGCTGATTCCATATCATGAGATGTGATTCAATATTCTCCAAAAACCATGATATGGGAATTCCATATCGTGATTTGAGATATTTTTAATAAAAAAATTGATCCACAGGTTTATATTTTTTTAAAACAACCCACCTTTATATATACTAACCATTTATTTCATATGTAAATAAAACTTATACTCACATCATTACTTTTTAAAATTTATTATTCTCCCCAACATAAAATTTATTTTTTTCTCATCAACATATAGTCACTTTAAGTCAAACCAGCCGATTGTTGAGTAATAAATTTGTTCTCTTTATTTATTCCAACACCTAATTTATTACTTCTACCATTTTGTATTTATTACAACTCAAAGTAACAATGTTTATTCGTCTTCTCAGTCACATGATCGAGAAATACAAGTTCAACGTGAGGGAATTGTCTGTACTATGTGGGAGGATTACATTAAAGACTAGTACACTACAATTTATGTTCAATTTTTTTATTGAATTAAAGTTTGATTTATTAAAGTTAGATGAAACAGTTACTTAAGTGGAGAACAAATAGCTTTGTAATAGTTTATTATGCGATTTTATAAATTTTTGTTTATTTGGTAAGATTGAATAATATATTGGGGATATTTTAATAGTTTTACAACTTATGAGATTCTTATGTTTATGAGAAAATATACAACACAAAAATTCCATAACGCATGTCCAAACAAAACTTTAATTTCATCTCATAATTCCATATTATGATATCCTATCATGATTCCAATCATGATACCATATCACATGGCCAACCGGGCTCTTGCTTCAGTAAAATAGGAGCTCAACTGTAAATATTAACTCATAAGGTCTCAATAACTGATTAACTCAATAGATGTCTGAAAGTACCTAAATGAACAAATCAATCAACTTAGAGGGGTTGTGATTGGCTTTGAGATAGGCTTTAGTTTATTTTTTTTTTATTGCGGTTCTTAGATAACGCCTAGAATAGATTTCATGTAATTTTGGATTGTATTTACTAGGTATTTAGATTTTTTCTTGTTATCCTATCTTTTCTTAATTTCGAAAGAGCCTTAGGCTGAGTGGGGATATTAGGATCCTTACTTTAAGATTGTAGCTTTACTTGTGGGGTAGATGATCTTTCCTAAGTTTTATACATTGTGGTCTTAGAATAGGTTGAACGTTAGATGCCTTAGTTTTTGTTTTATCGCCTTGTGATGAGTCCACAAATTGGACTTATTTAGGGCTATATTTTAATAGAAATTGTGTCCTCAGAAGCTTATTTTATCTCAATATCTGATGAAACCCTTAAGTTTCCGGTATTTGAAGTTTGCAGGAAAGCATGGACACTACATCGCAAAAAGAAACGAAAAGGCTGAAAAGAACGAAGAAATAAAGGCCTGAGGATCGCCGAGTTGACTTGGCGAGTCGCCGAAGGTTCTTACTTCACCTTTTGTTGTAGTATGCTGAGCGCTGAAGGAAAGGATCAAGTCGGCGGAAAAAGGGAGCAGTCGGCGCATCACCGAGAAGTTCCGCAAAGCAGTACCATGTCTTCCAATGACTTAAAGCACAACGATGTTGAAGGCCAGTGCAAGACGGCGATGAACTACACTAAAGGGTGAATTTTCGAGTTGATCGCTGATTCTGAGTAATGACGCTGAATAATGCGCTGCAGCACAAATCTGTGAAAACTATAAATGCTAGTTAGATGTGTAGTTTTAGGAGTGGAACAATTATTATAATTTTCATATAGGGTTTTGAAGACTTGAAGATCCAAAGGGTTTCTTCTTTAAGATTTGGATTTCGGTCTCTTGGATTCTTCAATTTTGGCCTATATCAAGACTTAAATCGTCATACCCAGTTGAATCTGAGCTCAATTTGGTATGAATTTCTATCTCTTATACATGTGTGGCTAAAACCCCCAATTCTTGGGGTGTGATTTAGCGAATATGGATTAAGATAATTGTTGGGTCTTGCTTGCTGATAGTTTAATCGTTGTTTAATTGTGATTTTGTTTAGTAGTTGTGGATGAATTTAATGAATTTGTTGTTGCAAATACAAGTTTATTTATGTGTTTTCAGCTTGCTCGAGAGAGAGATCGTAAAACTAAAACTACTAAATTGTTGTCCGGTGGGAGTGGGTCGACATGAGGTTCAACTCTAGAGAGTGAATCCTAGTCTCATTCCCACACACTGTGCTCGAGAGAGTGAGTGGGTTAAGACGTAGGCGCATCTTCATGTGGCAAGTGGGTGTCCGAGAGGAACGCATTTGAAACGGGGTAAGTTGCTCAAGAGAGTACTTATCCCCCTTAAAGTTTAGCCTAGTCACAAATACTCTAAGAATCTTCTATCGAAAGCATGTACCCAATAATCTAGCTTAACTCCTATTCCCATCACATCCCAAGGATCCCCTCTCATTACTTAAAAAACCTTGTTTATTTTGCTGTTTTTACTTACTTGTGACAAAAACCCCCCATTGTTAATTGACACTCTCGTGTTCCCCTTTAATTTACAATGTTTTTAATCGTTAATGTCTTTAGCTACAATTAGTTAGAACTAATTTTTATTTTTCTATTAATTCTCAAAACCACTCACTTGGGAATGATCCCAACCCTTGGTTGTGTTACTAAACTATTGTACGATCATAGACACCTGCATCGGAGGTTGTGTCTTGATTACACAAAGATCACCTGGTAGTTTTGACTTGCTCCCTATAAGGCTTGTACTGGGTCTTCCTCCTTGTGTTGGTTCTTATGACCTTGGTGGCTCGTTGTAGCCTTGGGTTTGTCCTAGTTGTTTTCTTTCATATACTACAGTGGTATGATTGGGTTAGGGTATCGTCCCTTGAGTTTTTCCCCCTTTATTGATTTGAAGTCTCTTTTTGACCCATTTGCTTGTTGTTTAGTGGTAGGCTTGGTGTACTCGTATTGAGCTTCATTGTATTGATGGGCTTGAGTTCGTATGCAAGGACCAGTTAAATCCCAGGTTAGTACCTTCGCTTTTTGTAGCATGGTATAGTTGACCTTATATTTATTTGTTGTTTGAATGTTGGTAATGACATGCATTATTTGATCATTCTCATGGGTTTTGTGGTGTGATCCCGATTCATGCATTAACATATTTATCATTCATGATTAAATACTCTCTTACTCAAATTTTATTCTAAACTGGTTCTAATGAGAGTCTTACGACCAGAAACACTCGATTTATTAGTTTTTCAGATTATGAGGTGTTAGGAACATGTTGCTTTCATACTAGAGATATTGAAGGCATCTGGGATGTGCTTAGTTTTTACTTGACTAACTGGCACATCGATGACTTTTCTTGCATGATTTTGGCTACTTATGATCCTCTAATGAATACGACATGGATTCGGGCCCAAGCGGTGTATTTGGACTACCTGCGTCCCCTTGAGCCCCTTTTGCCATCAATACCATAGTATCTGATGAAGGAGCTGCATGGGTCCCACCTTACCCGCACGATATGGAGGTAGGTCTATACACTTTGTTATAGATGGTTATTGATGGTCCTATTGCATCCTCTTCATTTATATGCATTGACTATCACTAGTATACTTGTTTATTGATTGTACCATCCGATTTATGGGGGTCAGTTGGGTTTTGTTTGTTGTTTGTAAATTCTGGGCTTATAGGGTTAGGTTAAGTTATTGTTTGACTGTATTTTGTTCCCTGTTATTGTTTTCTTATTAGATGATAGGCTTTGACTTTAGAATTATAGTTTTGGGTCCTCCTGACTCGACACTGAGTAATTTACTAGAGGTGATGACTTGCAAACATTTTCAAGTTACTTTGATGATAACAACATGAACCAGGTTCACATCCATGTACTAGACTTTAAATAAAAAATAAGTAGAAAAGATTGAACAAATACATATGAAATAGGAAACGTATTTCAAACAACAATCCAAGTCAAATAAGGAGAAGAATAAAGGCATATGAATATGATATGGAAAAGGAAGGAGCTAAACAAGTCCTATAAGGAAACTAATTATTTTTTCTGGGAAAACCTAATTTGTTTCAATGTAGAAGTCCACTAAGGCGTAATCCACTTCTTCAATAGGACAAAATCAAAGAAGAGAAGATTGGCTTTTGCAGTCACAAATTGAGAGAATTTTACAACAAAGACAAAGCGACGTGAGAGATAAAGAGGCAATAAGAAAGAAGAACTAGAGTTAGGTTTTCTTTATCGAGTTGAGTGTGCATTGTTTTGTCGTAGAATAAGTGCTTAGGAATTAGGGTTCAAAGTGTGTGAAAGAGAGGTGTGAGAATTGTAACAAGAAGTGGGTTTTGCTTCTTGGAGAGTAGAGTCCTTAATAATAGTTAATTGTTGAAGAGTAAAGGTACTAGAGTTAGTTCCTTTTATTGTTAAGTTGTAATCTTGAATTGTTCGTGAAAGTATTAAAAGAGTAGTGTTGTTTTTACCTTCCTAGAGTAAGGAAGGTTTCCACGATAAAAGAACTGTTTTATTGTGTTGTGTTGAGTGTTTATCAAGAGGGATGTAGTATATGTCATCATGACATATACTTAAAGCTTCAAGTTGTTTGTTAAACTCGTACATTATTTGTGTATACAAATTAAATTATTTATGTTATCAATATATAAAACATAAATCATTCCCAATTTATACAAGTTATATTGAACTCAACAGAGTGGAATAATAGTTAATGAAGTTATGAACTGTGGAAACTAAGGTTCAAATCGCACCAAGTTTAGAAACAAGATCTAATGCAGAAGAATCTACAAATACAGCTAGGTACGTTCCTACTTGAAAAAATAGGATGTGGTCATTGAACTATTCAATTATGTAATCAATAAGGTCTTAAATCTGTAGCAAAATAGAAGTATACTTCTGTATGCTCTATTATGAGCCAAAAACTTCAGATATATTCAAATTAAATATAAATAGTACAAGTTTTTACATTTTCATTAAAACCTAAACAAGAAGAAAGTTTGAAAATAAAATTGGAATACATTATCCTCTATGTCGAACACACCCTCGATTAGGCAAGTTTTTTCTCTAACATGGAGTTCATAAATTTCAGACAATACTTCAACGAAACTATATTAAAGGAGGACAAACCCATAATAAGAAATGAACCATCACTAAGGATATGAGAGTAGCACATGAAGTGAAAATTACACACACATCACAAACAAAAGTTTTCTACTAGTTTATCCAAAATGAAAAGAAAAACAGAACATGAATGTAGAGACAGAGGTAGTTAGAATAGCACTTGCACTGGTGTCTTGTTTCCTGAAATGGCACCGCACAAAGTTCTATTATCTGTCCCTGATAGTAATACACACACACACACACTTGTTCAAAGTAAGTTTAGTAATCAAAACTACCCAAAACAATATTGTAGTTGCATAAAATAATCACAAGGTATTAACCAACTACTACTAGTTGATATCTAATTAGTAAAATAACTAAAGGGAAATAAGGCTTCATAGCCCAAACATCATGTCCAAAAGAGAAAAATACATGAGAAGAAGGGAAAAGAATAAAGTCCATCCTCGAAGCATGAGGACTCACCGAAGCTCAGGAATTAATCAAATCACCAACTAGCCAAGAAACTGAGCACCCTGGATATCAAACCCAACATTTTGGAAAAATTTAGGCATGAGTGTAACACATCGGGTCTCAAAATGAAGAAAATCCTAGTTTTCAGAAAAAATGGTGCAAGTACCAACAGAACCACCCACAGACAGTAGGTAGGACCACGGACCGTAGGTAGGACCATGAACTATAGGTGGGGTTCCGTTGTTTAGGCCCAAATCTTTATAGTCTCTGATCCCACCTATGGTCGACCAATAAGATCCGTGGTTGGACCTATGGACCATAGGTGAGGGTCAGTAGCCAGTTAGAGGGACATTTCTGATGGGTCAACTTCAAACGGTCATAACTCTTATAACAAAAGAAATTAGGTGACCCATGACCTATGAAATGAAAGATAATTGAATCCTCTTTCCAATGCCTCTGAGTTTGCTAAAATCCCATATCTGAGTAAAAAAGTTATGTTCGTTTAGTGAAGCCCCGTCGGGCAGACTTGACCGACGACCCTTACCTACTGTTGGTAGGTCAACCCACGGACTGTAGGTCCCTCCGTGGGTGGCCTTCGATAGCTTTTAAGTTAGGGTCATTTAGGTATTTTTCATATGCATTGGGCACTTACACTACATCGTTTGATCCCTAAACTACGTAGTTTTGGTCAGTGTAAGCCTAATAACTTAGTCATATCTTTCCGTAAGTGATTTATTCACTGAAAATTCATCAAACATAGAACAAAAGAGGAAAAAAGAGCCCACCCAAACCCTTCGAATAACACAACAAAGTTTCTTCAGTTCCAGCCCCTAAATTGAAAGATTTCTCCGTGAAATTTGCCAGTAGGTATGTGGGATTTTGTTAGTGGGTTCCTTTCGCCCATTAGGTCCCTTGAATTTAGTCAGACTGTTGATTTCCTCGATATTATCTAGACCAATGGTTTCTTTAATGTTAGAAATTATTGTGGATAAGTTGTTAGAATATTCCTAATCATATTTTCAAGTTGTTGTAACACTGCTGCTTAGTTCGTTGTATGAAATTCTGAACCCTAGTTGTGTAGATTCATTTAGTTCATGAATTACACTTGCTAGGCCAACTTATACAATTATACATGCATCAGTTTCGGATGTTTCATTATCAGTACATTAATGTTGCACTTCCAGTTAGCATGTCAATATCTTAAGCTATCTAGTATTACATAAATTTAATCATAATGTGTTATTTAAAAAATCAGTTCGGAGTAGACTTAATACATATCATGCGTAAGGTATGATCCAACTTCTCATTTCTAATTTGATGTTATGCATTTCAGATCATGCCTCCCCGTAGAGCTTACCCATGAAATGATAATGCACGCAATGCTAACACAGTTCCTACAGTTCCAGATCAAAAAGTTTTGAATGAAGAGTTTTGGAATGCGATTAAACTTTTGGCTCAGAGTGTGACTAACCAGAACAATCAATAGGTTCCAGTTCCTACAAATGCTAGTGGTGGATCAGTGGCAGCTAGGGTACGTGATTTCGTTAGGATGAATCCGCCTGAGTTTTTTGGGCCGCAAGTTTGTGAGGACCCACAAAACTTTATTGATGAGGTTAAAAAAATCTATGGGGTGATGCAAGTAACTGGTAATGATAGGGTAGAGTTGACATCCTACCAGCTTAAGGATGTAGCTTACATTTGGTTTACTCAATGGAAAGAAAACGTGGGTATAGATGCAGTTCCTGTGACTTGGCAGTGCTTTACAGGAGCTTTTCTGGACAAGTTCTTTCCAAGGGAGTTGAGAGAAGCTAAGGCACAAAAGTTTATGAATTTGAGACAAGGTTCCATGTTAGTCCAAGAGTACGAACTTAAGTTCACCAAACTCTCTAGGTATGCTCCACACATGGTTGCCGATCCAAGGGCGCATATGAGTAAGTTTCTATTTTGGGTATCTGACTTAGTGAAGATAGAGTGTAGAAGTGCTATGTTGTTAGAGGATATGAATATCTCTAGGTACATTACTCATGCTCAGTAGGTTGAGGGAGATAAGCTTAAGGAAATATCTAAGGACAACAACAAAGTTAGAACACGGAACTATGGGTACTCTCAACAGAAATCGGGTGGTGGAAATCACTCACAGTTTCGATAGGATCAGAATAGTAGGGCACCAGGCTCTAAGTCTCACGGGAGTGTTTATGAAATAGGACCTACCCAACTTGTCCAAAGTGTGGTTAGAACCATCCGGGCAAGTGTCTTCCAAGCGAGGAAGGGTGCTTTTGGTGTTGTTAGTCTAGCCATAGGTTGAAAGATTGCCCTTCATACGGGTAGGGGCAATGAGGTTATAATAATATGACTCAGGCTACTGCTCCAGTAGCACCAATAGGACGCCCAACTCAGTAGGGTGCTTCATCTGGTACAAGTAGCAGTCAGTGCCAAAACATATTGTATGCTCTCTAGGCTCGCTAGGATCATGAAGATTCTCCTGATGTAGTCATTTGTAGTTAGGAGTCTTTCATTGAGATGCTTATGCATTGTTAGATATAGGGGCTACCCTTTCTTTTGTAACTCCCTATATAGCAGTAAACTTTGGTGTTAGTCCAAAAACTCTTTCACAACCTTTCTTAATCTCTACTCCAGGTTGTGACCTAGTCATAGCTAGACGGGTATTCAGAAATTGCCCTATCATTGGCTCTCAGAAAGTCACCTTAGCAAATCTTGTACAGTTAGAAATTGAAGATTTCGATATCATTCGGATTAATTACATTCTTGTTATGCCTCAGTCGATTGTAGAAATAGGATCGTTCGGTTCCTGTTTCTAAATGAGCCAGTCTGAGAATAGAAGGGTAGTAGCTCCGTGCCTATAGGTCGATTTATCTCTTACCTTAAGGGTAGAAATATGATCTCTAGAGAGTAGTGTAGCACATGTTAAGGAAAAAAGGACAGTGATCCTATATTATTCTAGTTGGAAGGTGCAGTTCATCAACAATAAGTAAAGGTTTTCTCCCAAGGGGGATATGATCGCTTATGTGTTCCTAAGAAGGATGAGTAGGTGAAGCAACCTTGATTGGCCTAGATTCGGTTCATGATGCTATGTAAAAATTCAACTCATCAAAGATAGATTTAAGACAGTAGTCATATGCAGATGTAAGGAGAAATGACTTAGAGTTTGAGATAGATGATTGGGTTTTCATGAAAGTATCACCTATTAAGGGGGTGATGAGATTTGACAAAATTGGAGGATTCAGTCCATAGAGGGAGCTACTTGGGAAGCAGAAGTAGACATGATGGCCAAGTATCCTCATATCTTTCCTTCTGATTCCGTTTTAGCTTGAGATAATAGTTTCCTCTATAGTCTCTCAGTTTACTCTTGCGTAAATTCAGTCTTAGTATCATGTTCCTTCAGTTGTTCTTGCATTTCAGCATATTTGAATGTTCTTGGAACTCACTTCAATTAGAAATTAGTTTCTAGTACTCAGAGGTAGGGATTGCAACTCTTTCCCTCCAAACTCAGCTTTTTTAGACTTCATTCAAGGATGAATGTTCCCAAGGGGGAGATAATGTAACACCTCGTGTCTCAAAATGAAGAAAATCGTAGTTATCAGAAAAACTGGTGCCAATACCGACGGAACCACCAATGAACCTTAGGTAAGACCACGGACCATAGGTGGGGTTCCGTCGTTAAGGCCCAAATCTTTATAGTCTCTTATCCCACCCATGGTCGACATGTACGATCCATGGTTGGACCTATGGATCATAGGTGAGGTACGGACCGTAGGTGAGGGTTAGTAGCCAGTTAGAGGGAACTTGCTGATCGGTCAACTCAAAGGGTGATAACTCTTACTAAAAAGAGAATTAGGTGGCACATGACCTATGAAATGAAATATAATGGAATCATCTTTCCAACGCCACTGAGTTTGCTAAAATCCCATCTCTGACTAAAACATTATGATCATTATAGTGAAGCCCTATCGGGAAGACTTAACCAACGACCCCTACCTACGGTTTGTAGGTCAACCCACAGACCGTAGGTCCCTCCGTGGGTGGTTATGACAACTTTTAAGTTAGGGTCATTTAGGTCTTTTTCCAATGCGTTGGGCACTTAAACTACATCGTTTGATCCTTAAACTACGTAGTTTTTGTCAGTTTCACCCTAGTAACTTAGTCAGATCTTTCCCTAAGAGATTCATTCACTAAAAATCCATCAAACATAGAAAAAAAGAGGAGACCCAAACCTTTCCAAGAATGCAGCAATGTTTCTTCAGTTCCAGCCCCGCAATCGAAAGATTTCTCCGTGAAATTCATCACCAAGTATGTGGGATTTCAATAGTGGGTTCCTTTCACCCATTAGGTCCCTAGAATTTAGTTAGATTCTTGATTCCCTTCATATTATCTAGGCCTAAGGTTCCTTTAATGTTAGAAATTGTTGTGGATTAGTTGTTAGAATATTCCTAATCAGATTTTCATGTTATTGTAACACTGTTGTTAATTCCTTGCATGAAATTCAGAACCCTAGTTGTGTAGATTCGTTTAGTTCATGAATTACACTTGCTAGGCTAGATTATACGGTTATACATGCATCAGTTACGAATGTTTCATTATAAGTACATTAATCTTGCACTTTCGGTTAGCATGTCAGTATCTTGAGCTATCCAGTATTATAGAAATTCAGTCATAATGTGTTATTTACATAATCAGTTGGGAGTAGACTTAATACAGAGTTGGACTAGGGTCTGTCACACTCATAGTCCCAGAACTATGTGCCCCCATAGGTTTATAACTCCCCGTTGTGGGCATTATATTTGAGTGATTACGCAAGTCAAGCCTCTATACCTCTGGTAGGGTATATTGGGTCATCTTGATGGGGCGTGTATATCGAACTCCACATTTAGCTCATGTGATTTTAAGTCGGTTATTAGTAGCTCGCACAATCAGATTCTAATGCATTGACCAGGTTATCCGTTACAGTTCAGTATTCAGTTTCAACATGCTATAAACTTTGTCATTCCATTCAGTTAGTTTATGTTCAGTATTTCCAGTATAGTATGATGCTTATCTTACAAAATAGCTCAGTTATATGCTTTGTTCAGTTATGTATATTTTTCAGCTTTATCCTATCCTGTATGCTCAGTACCTTTCAAGTACTGACGCATACTCTGCGCTACTTCCTTTCATGATGTAGGTTCAGGTATTCAGCATCCAGATCATGCATAGATCGGTTCCCGATCCACATTTTAGTAGCTTCAGTGGTGAGTCCTTATACTTCGAGGATAGTAGACATGTTTTCTAGATTTATTATTTTATTTAAGTTTCAGTTTTACTAGAGTTAGCTGGGGGTATGTCCATCACTTCTAGTCATTAGAGGCTTTTTCAGACATAGTATGTCACGACCCAGGTGTACCCCTAGACGTAACACGAAGTACTTGACAACGAACGGGTCGCGTACAAGCCCTTAGCATATCGTAAACATAAAAGTCATAGAATGATGCAGAATTAAAAAAATTATTTACAATCGAGGTCTTTTATAAAAGAGAATGAGAGTCTAGACATTGTCTCATTTAGCCAGCTAAATACAATTGAATAAGGCATAGGGACACATCCCTTACAATAGTTTACAAATGGCATACTAAAAGAAACTACTAAGTAAAGATACTTGTCCTCGAATCTTGAGTACTCGCCAACTAGCAAGGGGGATTATCTATCCCAAGCTTGAATCAATAGAAGACAACCTTCAAGAACCAAACCCTACAGTTGTAGAAAATGTAGAAATATGAGTTAGTACAAAAATGTATCAAGTATGGTTGCCATGCATAAAAATCATTGAAACATGCTAAAAATGACATTTTAGTTGAACCATGCTATATGCCAATTTGAACATCTTCTTTGAAAGAGTTGGAGAAAATCACTTATAAGATAACTCATATAAAGTTCATCATAGCACAAGGATAACAACATAATTATAAGCATAGTCTCTAATCATAGACATAGTGCAAATACCAATCATCATAAGACATAATGCACATACATAGTCAAATACCAAGCTCATCTCATCATAATAGGATCATCACATAAGTAACCCTAAGTTATACTTGCGCCATGCATAGATATGATCCTATAACCCTATCTACACTAAGTACCACTTTTAGGTCACCATGCTCATACTTGTCATACATTAGTATCATCCATAGTTAATACTCATAGACAATGAAACATTCATATTCAGTAGCTCGTGTCAAGGAAAGTCAATCATAACAACAATCCAATTGGAGCATGCATTAATTCATAAATCATTATAATGTAATGGAACCTTACCATGGCTACTCTCAAAGTCTACTTGTGCCATGTATGAGTGAAGTCCCATACCCTCACTCACACTAAGTAGGTCTTCTTGAGGAGTCATTAGTCATAGTAAATGTTTCATGTTCATAGTTCATTTACATTAGAGAGACACACCATGGCTACTATAAAAGTCTACATGTGCCATGTATGAATAGCTTCCCATAATACTACTCATACAAAGTAGAACCTTTTTAGGAACCATAGCACATAACTCACTTTCTTGTTCATGGAGGTAAATTAGCCGTAACCGACATAGACTAAGAAGCTAAAGCCTGAGCATCCCCAAGCACACTTGGCGACTCGCCAAAGGGACGCACTCCGCCCTTTGTTCTAGTATGCGAAGCCTTGAAGAAGAAGGATCAAAAGGCGATGAAGGAGCAGTCGGCGCTTCGCCAAATATTTTCGTGAAGCAGTACAATATCACCCAATGGTCCAGAATGTGATGATGCTGAAGGCAAGAACGAAACAGCGATGAAATAGAAGAAGGGCGAGTCGCCTAGTAATTCGGCGACATCGACTAACCTCGCCGAATGATCCGCTAGCACTATTTTCTGAAGTCTATAAATACTAAACTTGTTATTAATTTTTAAAGAGTCGAACATTTATTTTAATAACCATAATAGAATAGTACTTTTTGGGATACTTTTTCTCAAGTTTGGAGAGGGTTTTGTGGGAAACTTGAAGAGAGAAGGATTTCACCTTCCCCAAGTTGGAAGTGGGTCTTCTCCATCCCTCTTCCTTTGCTTAAATCAAGGTTTAATTTCTTATACCCATTTGATTTTAGTATCATTTTAGGTGTATTTTGTTATTTCTTGATATGTGGCTAAAAACCCCATTCTTGCGGTGTGATTTAGCAAATATGTGTTGATATTGTTGTTGGGTCTTGCTTGCTGATAGGTTAGATGTATTTTAATGGTGATTTCACCTAGTGGTTGTGATTTAATTTAATGGGTTTGTAGTTGCAAATACAAAACCTCCCATGTGTTTTCGGCATGCCCGAGAGGGAGGTCACGAAACCAAGACCACTAGAATAATGGCCTAAGGAGTGGGTTGACATGAGGTTCAGCCTGAGAGGGTGAAACCTAGTCCCATATCCTAACACTCAGCTCGAGAGAGTGAGTGGGGTAAGGCGCAGACTGGTCTTTATGTGGCAAGTGAGTTTCCGAGAGAAACCCATTTGAAATGGGGTAAGTTGCCCGAGAGGGAACTTATTTCCATCTAAAGCTTACCCTAGTCACTATTATCTTGTAAATTTCCTATTGAAAGTATGTACCCAACGATTTATCTCAACTTGTATTGCAGTCACACCCCAGGAACTTTCTCCCATACTTTTGTGTCACCCCATTTTAATTTATAATGTTTTTGTTCATTAATGTCTTTAGCTATGACTAATTAGAACTAAATTTTATTTTTCTATTAGTTATCAAAACCACTCCCTTGGGACATGACCCCAACATTTAGTTGGGTTACTATATTATCAACGATCATAGACACTTGTATCGTAGGTTAGTGTCCTTGGTCACGATAAGCATCAAAATGGCGCCGCTGCCTGGGAGTGGTGTTATTTGGGAATTCGTAGTTAAATAAAACATTTTGATTATTTCTAGTTTTAGTGTTACTAATATAAATTGTAGTCTTGTTTTGCTTGTTTGTATGTTAAGCCAGGATAATTAGTTTACATGATGGAGATGGTGGACCAATGGAGCACCTCCCAGTAGAAGTGATGAGATTCAGGGATCACATCTTGAACATCAAGCATCTAGAAGGAGAACATTTTCATCAGTCGTGGGTGACGTTTAAAACACTATTGATACAATGCGCAACTCATGAAATCCCCGATTCAGTTCTATTGGAATGCTTTTATAGGAGTTTGAATCCCTGAAACAGAGGGTTAGTCGACCAACTTATGCCAGGTGGTTGTGAGAAATACTCCTATGAGACCGCATCCAAATTTCTTGATCTTGTGGCAAAAACCAACAAGTATACTTAGAAGGACCAACAATTGATCATTTTGCTGGGTCAAATGGATAACTTGACCCAAAAGGTCGAGGAACTGGAGGTGATGTCCAAAGAGAAGAGCAAATGCAGACCACCTATTGAGAAGGGAGGATTTATGGACATTGAGAATAAACATATCAAAGATATGTTAGTTACCATTCTTCAAAAGCTAAATGAGCAAGATAGAGTGTTGGAGAAGATTGGAGAAAATGTAGAAGTGCTAAACCAGATGAGTGGTTCTCACTCTAGATCCATCTAGCTAATTGAAACTCTCATGGGTCATGTATTGCTTCATCTACATCAAGCACAAGGAAAGGGGTCGCCAAACAATGTTTTGGCTAACCCCAAAAGTGAAATTTAGGTGCTAACTCGCATCGTGCCACGACGTTAAGTAAAGCAATGTTTGGGAGGCAACCCAAAGCCCTTAATCACTGTAATTTTGTTAATTTTGAATAAAGGTGTTTTGATTTTGTAGGATTGGGCATGAAAAGTTTGTGTAAAAGTACAGGATGAAATGCACAAGTCGAACCGGCGAATCGCAGACTAGATCGGCGACTGCTACTAAGACTGCCGTTCAGATCCTCACTTTGATTGAGGGTCCTGTAAAACTCGGTGGTTCGCTGAGTAGAGATGAAAACCCAACTAATGTCGCCGAATGGATTAGATCTAGACGGATTTTATAAATCCACGAGTCTGGACTTTCAACCTTTCTCATATTCTATCACTCTAGATTTTTGAAATATCACACCTACTTAGTATTTTCAAAATTTTTGCACATCGTAAGTATTTTAGCTGCTTTATTACTGCTTGGATCTATATTAACCTGCTGCCCAACATCACAGTCTTGACCTAATCCACCCAAAAGGTTGGTTCTCCAAACTTTGCATTTAATTATGATATTTATGCCCCTATTCCAGGTAATTTCATCCTTTGTAGTCAGGGTTCTGTAAATCTCAACCAAAAGCCTTGATCGCCAAAGCAACTTGGCGACTCGCTGATGGATTCGGCAAGTGTGTCTGTAATTGCATCCCTCAGAACCTGATTTGTTTGTTTTAACTTCTTCTAGGTGCTTTACAGAAATGTCTAGATCTGAAGTCACAGAAAGAAGCAAGCCACCTCGAAGTAAAACAAAAGGGATTACAATCAAAGAGAATGCTGATGTGTTCAAAAGAAAAGTTGCTAAACTTTCCCCAAATGGTGAAAAAGGGAAGGGCAAACACAAGAACCTTAAATTTTCAGATGCAAGCACTGACAGTAATGACCCCAACCAATCTGAAAGCAGAGATGTGGGTTCTGTTGAGGAAGATATGCTAATCGCACAGAAAGTCGAGTGGTGAATTAAGAAGCTGAGAAATTCATCCAGGGCCAGGACTTACCAGCCTACCACTACTACACCTCCAGTTCCAAAGAAGGAAATGGTATTAGCACCTCTAGTGCAAGGTCCTTTGCCAAAATCTATGAATCAAGTAAAGGCTGATGGGCCGGGAAATTTTTTGGTGGAAAAGAGTTTGTCCATAGAAGGGGTTGTAGACATGCACCCAAAGATAATGGAGTGTTTGAGATACCACGAGTTCCAAATCTTCACCCCGTGGCCCTTATATTCCAAATTGGGTAAGAGAGTTTTACAGTGCATATAGTGCACTAATACCCTAGAAAAAGCAACTAGCAGTGGCCTTCAAAGGAGTTGACTATGTGGTTGTCAAAGACAGAAGGGTGAAGTGTGATAGTGAAGAAATCAACGCAGTCTTGGGCATGTGCACAAACATCAGAGATCACTGTCAGTACTTGATTAGAATAAAGCAGTTGGATGAGATGAAAAAGTGGTTAGCCCCACTAATTGCAGAAGAGACTCCTAAGTGGCTGGTGGAAGAAGTTCCGATTGAAAAGAAAGAACTAAACATAGCAGAAAGGTTCTGGTTCAGTTTTATCAGCAGCACAATTATGCCATCCAAGAATGAGTTAATCTTTCGCTTAGCCAAGGTAGCTTTCCTGGGTTGCATCATGAAGGAGACTCAGATAAATTTGGGAACAATCATAGCTTCAGAGATACTCATGCGTGCAAGGCAGAGCCGAACCTCACTTAAATTCCCAGTCTTGATCACCGAATTGTGCAAACGAGCCCAAGTGCCTCGAGATACCAAGAGGGATATGAAAGTGATGCCCACAACCTCTACTAATATTTGGAAGATCGAAGATGAGTACCTTAAGGATCAAGCAGAAAGGAAGAAGGCAGCATTGATGGATTAGTCAACATAGAATCATCACCTGTAAAGGCATCTCTACCTGCTCTGGGCCTTGGGGCTTCAAGTATATCCATTGCCACTGTTACTCCCACTAATACTCCAGGTCTTTCTGCTGCTGCAAAATCAACAAAACCCACTATTGTTGCTGTTATTTCCTGCCTTCCACTCACCCAGGCATCCCTACTCCAGATGGGACAACTGGCTCTTTCTACTGATCATCGAGTTGCACCCTAGAGGCCTCTGTTCGAGGCATGACAGATTGCCTTAACTGATGCTGTAACACCTCTGAGCACTAACATTGATGCCCAGGTAGCCAGAATAGTGGTGTGTGAGCACAACCATAGATCCACAGAGGAGGTGACAGCTTTAAAAGCTTCCACTGCTGAACTATGAAAAGATGTAGACAACCTAAAGGCCGCCGATGTGTCCATAGTCTTTGGAATAGTGGAGATGCCAGAGATGCCTGATTTGCCTCAGAAGATCAATGGACATGCGGGTAGAGCAAAATACATAGTCGACCATGAGTCAGAAGAAAAGGCTGATGAAGAGATTGAGGGAGCTGTAGCTAAAGATTTGAATGAGACAAAATAAATTATGATAGATGCTGCTGTGCAAGCTTCTTTGGCAAAATCTTCTGCTGCTAGATCCATTGAAGTTTGCCCTTCTGGTAGTCACTCCGGATACTGATGCTATTACAAATGGAACAACCGCATAGCCAGGATCCCCTCTTTACCTCCCTCTTTATCATTTGTTTTCTCTAAAATCTTGGTTAATTTTATTTGCATTTGAGGACAAATTGTTTTTATTTGTGGTGGGGTGAGGCCCACCTTTAGTGTGCTATTTGATATTCGTATTTTGCGATTACATCTGGGTTGTTATGTTTTTAATTTATGTTTTTAAAACTGCTTTGCGATTGTTTGAGCTTGTGGCTTCGTGTATTTTTAATTGCGAAATTATTTTGACCCTTCCGAATATTTTTGAATTTTTCGCACATTTTTGCTACCCTTCGTGAGTTGAATGTGGCTGTTCTGTCGCAAAAAAATTTGAGTCTCGATTTTGATTAATACCGATGACTTGAGTAGTTCTCTCAATTGAACGAACATTAATGTACGGCTACGGTGAGGCCAAATGAAGTTGCATAGATGTAACAACCCTCAAAATGAAGTATGATAAAGTAGAGCCTCACATGGGTTTTATGCATTAATAACTTGTTAAAATAATGAAGAATAGCCTTTTTAGTCAGTTTGAAAGAGTTTGGAAGTCAAACATCAAGGGACGACCAAGACGTTCAGAAACTAGTCTTTTACGTGTTGGTGTGTTCTAGTATGTTGTTCATGTTTTTATCTATTGTTTGGAGTCTAAAATCAGTGGAAGTGACCCAAGTATCTTAATAAATGTATTTAGGGTCAAAACGTTCGGGTATGACTCCCCGGGACCACCCTAAGGGTTCCCTAGGACGACCCCAACCCTTGGCCAAACAAGCTGCCAAGGCGGCTTGAAAATGCTCATGGAGGAAGCATGTCCGTGTCACGGACTAGCTCTACCATAGACCAAATTTTTTGTCCGTGTCGCGGACTCTACTGTCTTGAAATATAGTTTCTAGAAAGTTGTGGAAACACCTCCGCGTCGTGGACTAGTTTCCTGACGAAATCTGCGAAAATAAAACTCAAGTTTGACTTGTTTAAAAGGTCCAACTAAGTGAGGGGTGGTTTGGGTACTTTGGGGAATTATTATAAACGGTTATTCCACCTATTTTAGTGTATTTTAAGTTGGTTAAAACCCCAAAACCAAGAATTAGACCCCATTGTTCAAATTGACCCTTTCCTCTCAAAGGTAGATTCTCTCAAAAACTCCATTGAAGACCTTGATGAAGCTCAAGCTAGAAGATGAGTTTTCAACTAAATTCTTCTTCAATTTCATGGGTCTTCAATAATTAAGGTATGGTAACTCTTGATTCTTGAATAACCTCTCATTCAAGGAGTTCTATCAAAGATTTTCAAAAGTGATTAAAAGACCAAAATTCCCAATTTTCAATCTAAACATGGGTCCCTTTTGAAACGATTTTCTAAATCATTCTATTGATGAATTAATGTGGAATTAAGGTTTTGAAGATAATTTTCAAAAGAATTCTTGAAGAACCTATGATCCCCAAATTCTCGAAAATTGACTTATGATGTGGGTCTTTGGGAATATGATCTCTATTGATGAAATTATGTTTAGATTAGATTGTATTGATGTTTCATATGATTATCTATACTTATTCATGTTGAATTGTTGGTATATTGATGAGTTGATAATTATGGTCTTATGGGCAAAGTTATGGATTCATCCCTTTGTTTATAGAATTGTACTTAGATTATGTTTATGTTATTGAATTACATTTTTTATTCCTATTGCTATCTATGTCAATTTATTATGAATTTTTTAGGATTGACCCATGGTGATCGTGGCTTGGAGAATTGGTAAGTTGACCTAACTTCTAGTCTATAGTATGAGAATTGATGTTGTGTGATTTGGTCCACTTATGGTGGCGGTGTTTACTTCTTGTCTATCGATGCATGCTAAGATCATGGCCTTGAAGGAAATAGATGTGAAGTGAATTGATGATTATGATGCATATATTTATGAAGTTGTGCTATGAAGGTTATGTATGAAATCCTCAATGCTAGCATGATGTTTAAAGTGTGTTGACGATGAGGAGTATAATGCGAATGATAATGTTAGGGATAAGGTGTGGTCTACATGATTGATTATGTTAAGTACCATGGTGGAATGACCCCTACCTATATGACCCCTATATGAATGTGTGATCATATACATGTTAGGAGTACCTATTCTATGTTGAATGTGTCCTTGTCTCCTATGATAAAGTGTGGGTGTGTGGTATAGAATCCCTAATGGCTTTATATGTGAATTGCTCATGATTTGGGCACATTATGAATGTGTTGTGCTCCCTTGAAGAGAAGTGCACTCAATATCAATGTTGTTGCTATTATGCCACTATGAGGACCAATATGCACACACACACTCTACATGTATAGCTATGATTATGATGTGTTATGGTGTCTATTGAAAGTTTAACTCTTATATGCACCCTTACATCTTATTATGCATGCAAAGTGTATGATTAGCAAGGTATGAATATGTGTTGCATAATGGTGTTTATGTGAGAGGCTTTCTCACATATGTACACACACATGAATGAATTAATAAGGTTTATGATAATCTAGTCAAAGTGCGTCTCTTGAAAGGTTTCCTTAATTGTACTCTAAACTAGACTGTGTTATGAATATGGTATGACTATCTGAAAGGTCATTCTCACATAATGTAGGTTCTATGATGAAAGGTCATTCTCATCTTAGAAATCTTTGAGCTATATGATATGAGGGATTAAGTCCCTAAAGCCTATTTTATGAACTAATGTTAAATAAAGGCTTAAAGATGTTTAAAAAGGGAGTTGGAGCTTAGCATCGAGTGAACATGAAAAATGAGAGTGGGGGCTTCACGTTTAGCAAGTCAGGCTTCCCATAAGAGAACCTTCACGTTTAGCAAGTTTGGGTTCCCAACATAGATGTTATCTCATGAGATGGAAACCTCCACGCCTAGCAAGTCAAGGTTTCTAGTAGCAATCTCCTTGTTTCATAGCTACGTGCCCCTGTAGGTCTTAGCTTAGTGGATCCACTATATAGCTATTATGTATGGAGGTCCTGCCATGGTAAGTAGTACCCTCTCTTTTCAGTGTTGGAGTAGGACACTGGATTCAATGTAGCTCTCATGGTCAATTTCGGTTATGGCAATGTTCCCCGAGAGTTAAGAAATGAACTAAGATAAGAATATGATCTCTAGTCATGATTTCTTGAAGAGTTATTTAGTGTAGGTAGGAATATGGACCCTTCTTATGCATTGCACAAGTGTACTCTAAGGGAGGTTATGATTCTAGTTATGTTAATATGAAAGCATGTTAAGGTTGAATTTACTTATGTCAAGACATGAGTTATGATTATGCATGTGAATTACACTTATGACTTCTTAATGGGTTTGCTTAGTATATGTGGTGGTATGGGACTCCGTGTGTACATTGCACAAGTGAACTTCTGAAGGGGTTGTGAGGGTGGTTTACCTATGATATGAACTAAATGGGTTATGACTAATGATGTAGTAAATGAATGAGTCCTTGTATGATGTTAGGAAGTATGTTGGTCTTATGTCTAATGTTAAATGAAGATGTTATGACTTGTTGAATATGATGTTCCTAGTGTGAAGATTATGTCTTATGGTGTGCTTATGACTCTATGAATATATGTGGTTGGATTAATGAAAGCTATATGTAAGTTCACCCTTGGTAACCTTAAGGTGATACAATGCACCAAGTATTCATTAAGGGTTGCTTGAGGAAAGAAGTTAAGTTATAGAGGAAGGTAATGTTTTGTATGCATTGAATGTGCCTAAAATGTTATAAGTGGCTCTATGTGCTATTATGAATGGTTTCCATGTGTATGATGATGAATGTGGTTTATATTGTTCCTATTGTACTAAATGTTCTTGAAATTTTTCTAAAAGGCATGATGCATGGTTTCTAACTAAATGCCCCTTTTAAATGCATGTTTTTGCATGGTTATCATACTTAGTGCATTATTGTACTAACCCCATTCTTCTTCATCTTTTTACACTAAGTATAGGTGATGGTGGCTAAAGGGCTTTCCTAGAAGTGATGCGCTTGGCTTACTATTCCCATGTTCGGGTGTGTCCTTAAAGATTGAAGGACCTTTATGTTAAAGAGTTTCCTTAAGTTCAATGTACTAGATAGTAGTTTCTTTTGTATTGTAAGGGTGTTGTGTCCCTCTTGTGTTGTAGTCGTGTTTTAAGATGGCTACCTTGAGATGTGGTACTCTGATTTTGTATTAAAGGTTTAAATGAGGGTACTTTTTAAGTCTTGTGTTATATTATGAAAAAGTTTTAAATTTTCTGCTATTTTTCTATGATAAATTCTATGACGAATGCTAAGGGATTGTATAGGTCCTCCGAGAGGTCGAATACGCCAGTAACGACTAGGGGGTGCTCTCGGGTTGTTACAAACTTGGTATCAGAGCATAAGGTTATGAAAATGGTCTTAGGATTCAACGTCTCATGAGCCACGTCTAGTAGAGTCTTGTTCATCGGTGTGAGTCGCGACACATCTATGAGCGAGAGGCTATAAGACGATAGAAGTTTCACTTTCTTCATTACTCTTGTGTCGTGTCGTAGAGCTTAACTTCATATGATATCTCTCTCTCATTTTCCCTTGTCCGATGGTCTTCTAGATATGATTACTTGGAAAGGGTGATGTTTCAAGGATCGAGGGAAGAAAAGGTGAGTTTTAATGCTTATTATGATTTGGTGACTATATGAGTATATATGAAGGTAGATTTGGAAATCGTATTGTGATGCCAATCATGACTATGTGTGACCTATGAGGTTGGGAGCATTACATTGAAAATGTTGTATGGAGGTGTAGTTCTCATATGATAAGAGTCATTATGGTAAGAATGAAATACTTTTTAGGATGATGAGTTGCTTTATAAGGATGGGTAATGATAGTAGAAAGTCATGGTGTAGATTTGCGGAGTTTTGAAGGAATGTGGTAACTAGTGTGAGTTGAAAGTTGCCCTTTTTTTCTGAGTAATGCTTCATGGTTGCCCTTGTGTGAATCGGAGATCTTGTGTAGTATTGCCCTAAGAGAGGAAAAAAGGGCTTTGTTCCATGAGTTGGGATAGTGTTTTGCTGTAAGGTTAACTTGGAGAGTTGCATGTACCCCTTAGTTCATGGGAAGGACAAGAGAATAGATGTTGACCAACTCTAAAGAGGATAGTTGTCTTGTATGGTTGATCTTAAGTATGGTCATTCAAAGAGGGTGTTAGATAATACATAGGCATGGTTGAGAGGAAAGATACACCAAAGGTGATGATAAGGGTATGATGTGACAAAGAGTTGGTTAAGCTCACCCCAAGTGGGGGATAATGTGCCTAGATGGTAAGGTTTTGAGTGCCCATAATATTTCTACATTGAACTTCCTTGAGTTCTCCATGTTGAGAACCACTTTGGGTGATAGATATGAAGTGGAGTGGTATAGATACTCATTATTTTTTGGATTCTTGAAATCCTCACCTAAGGGAGTATAGTGAAGATTTAGTGGAGAATGGTTCCTACCTTAGAAATGAAGGAGGTAACGATTAAGGAGTTTGCATAACTTTATCCCAAGAGGGGGACATTGTGCATAATTGGTAAGTGATAGTTCTGTTGGTTACTTTAATGTGCTCTTAGATGGATTTACCCTAAGTGGGGGATGATGAGTGAGTAGTAAGGTTGTTGATATCCTTTTCTTTTCCTTCTATTTTATTCAAGCTTGAGACGAAAGAGTTCCTAGTAGCTTGTTAATGTTTTGGAGTCTTGCATATGATTATGAGTTGCAGGATCTCCGTATGTTATGCATGTCTTAGAAGACACTATCTTATGCATGTTTTGAATGATTCTTATTACATAAAAAAAGGAATTTTAGTACTAAAATTCATGTTTCTCATGTCAATATGCATCTTTATATGGTGAATGCACTCTTGACTTCATGAGGAAGAGAGTATGAGCATGCTTAGGTTCGAAGTTGAGAATTTCTCCTTAAATGAATTGACCTTTGTGTAATGCTTGCTTATGAGTTTTATGATGCCATGTGTGTATGTTGTGACTAGGAGAAGGTAGTCCTTACTTGAAAATAACTAAACATGGTAATGCCATGTATGTTCTTGATAGCATGATGATAAAATGATAAGACTAGCAGATTATCTATAATCCTCATGTTATGGTGCAACTAGTATGAATTGCTTAATTGCCTCATGAGTGGAAATGTTGATCATGTCTATGTGTGCATTTGAAAGGCATTGCATATTAGACCCTATGATGATATAAAAGGGGTAAATATCATGTCATGATTAGGAGAAGGTAGTTCCTCCTATGAACATGAGAAAGGCCTATGTTGTTGATGCATTATTAGTTGGTGAATAAAGTTTCTACTTGCTTGTGTTGCATGAGTTGATTTAAAATTCATACTTAAATGATTTCTTATGATAAAGTTGCATAATGTGCTTTAATGAGATAGTTGCATGTTGTGTTTCTTTGGTGTTTGAAATGAAATTGACGATTTGGAGAAGGAAGTTCCTCCAATGAAATGGGAAATAATAAAGTTGATGCATCAGGAGTTGGTAGATGTGTTGCTACTTTCTTGAATTGTACAAAGTTGTTTTGAGCCTTTTATGTGGAGTTGATGTTCCTTCTTGATGTGTGCTCTTATGTTGATGTTGTATGTTGTGTATTGTGAGCTGCTAGTTGGGTCATTTAGTCCTTAGAAGTGTTTTAAGTGTCATTCTAGGATGAATGTTCCTAAGTGTGGGATATTGTAACAACCCTCAAAATGAAGTAGGATAAAGTAGAGCCTCACATGGGTTTTATGCATTAATAACTTGTTAAAATAATGAAGAATATCCTTTTTACTCAATTTTAAAGAGTTTGGAAGTCAAATGTCAAGGGACAACCAAGACGTTCGAAAACTAGTCTTTTACGTGTTGGTGTATTCTAGTATGTTGCTCATGTTTTTATGTGTTGTTTGGAGTCTAAAATCAGTGGAGGTGACCCAAGAGTCTTAATAAATGTTTTTTAGGGTTAAAACGTTCGGGTACGACTCCCCCGGACCACCCTAAGGATTCTCGAGGACGACCCCAACCCTTGGCCAAACAAGCTGCCAAGATAGCTTGAAAATGCTCATAGAGGGAGTATGTCCGTGTCGCGGACTAGCTCCACCATAGACCAAATTTTTGGTCCGTGTCGCGGACTCTACTGTCTCAAAATTTAATTTCTAGAAACTTGTGGAAACACCTCCGCGTCGCGGATTGGTTCCCCGACGAAATCGGCGAAAATAAAACTCAAGTTTGACTTGTTTAAAAGGTACAACTAAGTGACGGGTACTTTGGGTACTTTGGGGAATTATTACAAACGGTTATTCTACTTATTTTAGGGTACTTTAAGTTGGTTAAAACCCCAAAACCTAGAATTAAGCCCCATTCTTCAAATTGACCCTTCCCTCTCAAAGGTAGATTCTCTCAAAAACTCCGTTGAAGACCTTGATGAATCTCAAGCTAGAAGATGGGGTTTCAACTGAATACTTTTTTAATTTCATGGGTCTTAAATAAGTAAAGTATGGTAACTCTTGATTCTTGAATAACCTCTCATTCAAGGAGTTCTATCAAAGATTTTCAAAAGTGATTCAAAGAACAAAAGTCCCAATTTTCAATCTAAACATGGGTCCCTTGTCAAACGATTTTCTAAATCATTCTATTGATGAAATAATTTTCAAAAGAATTCTTGAAGAACCCATGATCCCCAAATTCTCGAAAATTGTCCTATGATGTGGGTCTTTGTGAATATAATCTCTATTGGTGAAATTATTCTTAGATTAGATTCTATTGATGTTTCCTATGATTATATATACTTATTCGTGTTGAATTGTCGATATATTGATGAGTTGAGAAATATGGCCTTATGGGCAAAGTTATGGGTTGATCCCTCTGTTTATAGAATTGTACTAAGATAATGTTTATGTTATTGAATTACATTGTTGATTCCTATTGCTATCTATGTCAATTGATTATGAATTGTTGAGGATTGATCCATGGTGATCATGGCTTGGATAATTGGTAAGTTGACTTAACTTCGAGTCTATAGTATGAGAATTGATGTTGTGTGGTTTGGTCCACATATGGTGGCGGGGTTTACTTTTTTTCTATCTATGCATGTTGAGATCATGGCCTTGAAGGAATAGATGTGTAGCGAATTGATGATTATGATGCATATGTTTATGAAGTTGTGCTATGAAGGTTATGTATGAAATCCTCAATGCTAGAATGATGTTTAAAGCGTGTTTATGATGAGGAGTATAATGCGAATGATAATGTTAGGGATAAGGTGTGGTCTACATGATTGATTATGTTAAGTACCATTGTGGAATGACCCCTACCTATA
>JAJOOF010008980.1:0-24667 GCA_029582545.1 Solanum lignicaule | reverse complement strand
CTTCTTCCTAGATTAGAAAATATTATCTTTATTTTTAATCCTTCATAGTTTTCATATGTTTTTTCATCTATTGCGTATTCTTCTTTATTCATTTATAAATTGTGTTGTAGTTTATATTCTAATTTTTCTATTTGTATTTGTAGATATAAAATAGTTTTTCTCTGTGCTACTATAGATTTTTTACAAATTCCTGCAAATATATTACTGTTAAGTCTATTTTGCCTATGTCTCAATTCTTGTCTTTTTGCTATAATTGCTTCAGTAAGTTTTTGTCTATATTCAGTAATCTCGTTATTCATTGTATCCTTAAATATTGAATATATTTATATTATATTTTAGATATATTATCTATTAATTCATCTAATTTGTCGTTATCAATTTTTGTGATATTGAGTTGTTTATATTCTGGATATAATTTGTTTAATTTTCTTCCTATTTTTCTTAACTTTCTACTAGTATGTTTCTTCTTATATTTCTTTTCATCCATAGCTCTGATAAATACATATAAAGAAAGCCTAGGACAAAACAAAAAGACTTATAACCATATAACCAGAGCCTACATAGAAAACATCCACAAAATACAGACTTTTCTAAACCAGAATCCAAGATCCAAAAATACAAAAAACCCAATGAAGATTATATTACACAAAATCTACATCTTTTTCATCATAATTATGGTGAGTATCTTTGTAAATAAAATATTTTATGCAATGCATGTTATTTTTAATGCATCAAACCAAACAATGCATAAATATAATATGTGTATAATGAATGCAAGCATAGCTAAGAGGAAAAATGACCAGACTACACAACTTAAGCTACCATGATTTCTAAAATTCCCTATGATTTAAAAAAATTACAGAAATCCCATTTTTCCTCTCTCTCTACCTCTCTCATAACCTTGGATACGTCTCTCTCGTTCTCCCCATGACACACTTAACTCCCGCGATTTTTGAATTCTCCAAGTTCAATTTCATCAAACTTATTAGGTTTTCAATGAATTCTTCATGGTTTCAAATTGTGTTGATTCAAATGTTCGATATTGATCTTATAATGATTATTTTGACTCAATTACACGTGTTCCAATTGTACTGAACTCTGGGTTATTTATGTGTTTATGCCTCATGTTCAATATTTAAAGCTTTTCTGTAGTGAACTCAAGTCATTTATGACTTGCTGGGACTGACAGTTCGGTCACTTGGTCGTTCATTTGGTTTTGTGCAAGTTCCATATTTTGGAGCCTTTGAAACTTGAATGGTTGACTTCAGTCAAAAGTTCAGGAAGACGGCCTCATAATGCAATTCTGATGGTTTCATCAGCTCCGAAAGGGCCATTTTAGGCTGAGGGCATGGCTGGTTTGGGCCCCAAGACTTCTAGTGTGAGTTTGTGTCTTTAGGCGTTTTAACTTGGAAGATTAAGCCAAGGGTTGACTTTGGTTAACATTCTTGGTAAACGTGCTCGGATAAGAATAATGTCAGCACAATTAGCTCTGAAGTATTGAGTTTAGTCTAGAACAACATTTTGTGTGGTTTCCTAGGCTTTAGGTCTCAATTTGAGCTTTCTTGTGGTTTTTAGCTTAAAACAAAACTTGGGTGTGGGACCTATTTTTCAATGAAACGACCTCGGATGGAAGTTTCGATGGTTCCATTGAGTTTAGAATACCTAATTCAATGGGGCAGTGATTCTTATCGTGACCAACGAAACTAACCTATGGTATGAGTGTCTACGATCGTCAATAGTATAGTAACCCAACTAAAGGTTGGGGTCGTGTCCCAATGGAGTGGTTTTGAGAATTGATAGAAAAACAAAATTACGGTCTAACTAGTCGTAGCTAAAGATATTGACGAACAAAAACATAGTAAATTAAAGGGGGTGACACGAAAGTGTCAAATATCAAATGGGGGTTTTGTCATAAGTAGTAAAAACAACAAAAAAAATTAACAAGAAAATCAAGTATGGGGAGAAGTTCTTGGGGTGTGACTGCAATACAAGCTTAGATAAATCATTGGGTACATGTTTTCGATAGGAAATTTGCAAAATAATAGTGAGTAGACTAAGCTTTAAATGGAAATAAGTTCCCTCTTGGGCAACTTACCCCGTTTCAAATGGGTTCCTCTCGGACACCCATCTGCCGCATGAAGACCAGCCTATGCCTTACCCCACTCACTCTCTCAAGCTGAGTGTTAGGATATGGGACTAGGGCTCACCCTCTCGGGCTGAACCTCATGTCGACCCACTCCTTAGGTCATCAGTCTAGTGATCTTGGTTTCACGACCTCCCTCTCGGTCTAGCCGAAAACACATGGATGGTTTTGTATTTGCAACTACAAACCCATTAAATTAAACCACAACCATTAGGTGAAATCACCATTAAAATACATCTAACATATCAGCAAGCAAGACCCAACAACAATAACAACACATATTTGCTAAATCACACCCCAAGAATGGGGGGTTTTAGCCACACATCAAGAAATAAAAAAATACACCTAAAATGATACTAAAATCAAATGGGTATAAGAAATTAAACCTTGATTTAAGCAAAGGAAGAAGAATGGAGAAGACCCACTTCCAACTTGGGGAAGATGAAATCCTTCTCTCTTTGAGTCTCCCATAAAACCCTCTCCAAACTTGAGAGAAAAATATCTAAAAAGTATTATTCTATTGTGAATAATATAAAAATGGTTCGTAACTGCTAAAATTAATAACAAGTTTGGTATTTATAGCCATCAGAAATTAGTGCTGGTGGATAGCTCAGTGAAATTAGTCGAGTTCACCGAGTGATTCAGCGACTCGCCCATCTTTTCTCTCATCGTCGTTTAGTGCTTACCTTCAGCGTCTTCACGTTCTGGACCGTTGGGCGGTATAGTACTGCTTCGTGGAACTATTCGGCGAAGCGCCAACGGCTCCTCTCATCGTCTTCTTGATCCTCTTCCTTCAGGGGCATCGCATACTGGAACAAAGGGCGGAGTCTGTTCTTTCAGCGAATCGCCAAAGATGTTTGGCGATGCTCAGGCTTCAGCTTTTTCGTTCTTTCCAGCCTTTTTGTTTCTTTTTGCGTCTCAGTGTCCATGCTTTTACTAAAACTTCAAATACCTGAAACTTAAGAGTATTCATCAGATAATGAGACAAAATAAGCATTCGAGGACACTATTTCTATCAAAATAAAGCCCTAAATGATTGCAAATTGTGGACTCATCAACATCCCCAACTTAAACTTTTGCTTGTCCTCAAGCAAACTCAAGTTCAGCCGTTCAAAAAGGGTGTCTCAAACAGTGCTACACAAGACTCAATCATGAACATACACAACAAGATTCAAATTACTTATGCAAAGATTAACTGTGTACTCAAAGATTCAAGTTGTGACACACCATTACCAAAGATTCTCATGCTCGGAATACTTGCTACTTGTGCAAGTTCAAGTTCAACAAAAAGTATCTAAATGCCCTCACATAAAGAATGATTCCATATTCACACACAGAGGTTAATCAATTCAAGATCAGGAATCAGATGCAACGCTCACACTCAAAAAGAGGAACACAATGCATGTTTTCACCCATAGGGTTGACCTTATTTTCCAATCGACTTTCGATTCGGCTTACTCAAGATCAAAAAGGTCTTTTTAAGGCTTGTAATGGGGCTGAGTGCAAAGGTATGGTCATTTAGGCTCAGTGACTTTGTTCTTGTGGGATGTGGTATTCTCAAGGCATTCTCTTCTTTTCTTATATCAGTTCTTTTTCTAGTGCTTCTAAGTCACCTTTTTATTCACCTTCATGGATTGCTTGGAACCCGATCTCCTTCGTAAGATTTTTTTTCTTTTTAATTGAATTGAAGGGGTTCTATTTTCATGCAATACCATGGGTTAGGGGGGACTTTTCTTGCACTTCTTGACTTCTCCTTTTCCTTTTCACCACACCCTTAACTTAGGCTTTTGCTATTCGCTAAACCACAAATCAAGAGGATTATAGGTAGTGGGTCAAGTAAGGTCTAGGGTTCACCAAGGTTCTTCCAAAGAAAGGCAAGGCTCAAAAGGTGTTCAAAAGAGTTTCACGCGCTCACGAGTAGGCCACAAAAGAGGTATATGTCAAATTTGGCTCACACTCTTTAAGGTTGCCTAAGATCATATCAAGAGAAAACCTTTCTAAATCAATCAGACTAACAGGGCAAATTCTAGGTTTATTCATGCATGGTTCAAAGCAAGCTAATCACACAAGGCATCGACACTTAAGTTAAGCAAGACCACACACTTTCGCTAGTGTGCAACGGTTATAACAAGAGAATCAATTCGATAAATGGCTCGTCACAACGAGATGCAAAGAGTTCATATATTGTCTATGCAACTTCATTTGGCCTCATCGTAGCCATACATTCATGTTCGTTCAATTGAGAGCACTATTCAAGTCATCGGTATTGATCGAAATCGAGACTTAAATTTTTGCAAAGAACAGCCACATTCAACTCACGAGGGGTGGCAAAAATGTGTGAAAAATTCAAAATTTTTCGGAAGGATCAAACTCATTTTGCAATTAAAAACAAACGAGAGCCATGAGTTCAAACATCCACAAAAGCAGTGTACAAACACATTTTAAACAGAATAGCCCAGTTATAATCACAGAACAAAAAGTGTAGCACACACACAGGTGGGCCTCACCTCTCCACAAATAAAAACATTTGTCCTCAAATGCAAATAAAATTAAAGATAGCGGGAGAAAGAGAGGGATGGAAAGAAGGGTCCTGTCTATGCGGTCTCAGTGGCTAAGGAAATAAGTATGGTTATTAAGGAACTAACCTTCTGTACTTATTGAAATACTACCGAGAAGCTAGGCGGCAATGCAATCCAAATCCGCGCACAAACCAATGAATCAAAATACTTCAGAGGTGCAAGAATTATAAAACTATATTGCAGGTGTGGGTTTTGAAAAGATAAAAAAAATGAGGGGAAGTGAATGAAGTGGGGACTTTTAATCCTTTGGTTTGCAAAAATCGTTCACTCGGTGACGTTAGTCAAACTTTGCCAATTCCCTCGGTGGAACGCCGACTGTGTAGTTTCTTCACCAAAGTTTACAGAACCTCTGGTTAAAGGGGGTCCAAACGGCAGTTTTCAGTGTGCTCACCGACATGGTTGGTGATTCGCCAATGATTTCCAACAATCACCGAGTTTTACAGATTCTAATGTTGACGATGTCTAGAGTCAAACGGCGGATAATGTCAGATCCGTCGACCCATTAGACTACTTCGCCGACTAGATTCATCACTCGCCTATCTGCACTTTTTGTTCACTCTTCGTACTTTCATCTGCACAATCAACACACCATTATTTTATTAAAGCAAAAGAAAGTAATACCTGGTTTTAGGTTGCCTCCCAAACAGCGCCTTAGTTAACATCATGGCACGACGCAGCAGCGCCTTCAGGCATCTTCTAAATACACAACTTCAACCAAAATATTTCTTGACAATCCTCCGAATACAATTTCAGTCATTGACCGTTCACTGTAAATGGAGGTCCTTCCTAGTCTTCAACTTCTATGGCACCATTGATAAACACTCACGTTACTTTAAACGGTCCAGACCATTTAAATTTGAGCTTTCCGGGGAAGAGTCTAAGTCACGAGTTATATAGCAAAACCCAATCGCTAACCTTGAAGTCTCGCTTGAGTATTCGAGCATCATGCCATTTCTTCATCTTCTCTTTATAGATTGCTGAACTTTCATATGATCTGAGTCTCAATTCATCCAATTCATTCATCTGCTCTACTCTCTCCCATGAAGTTCTTGACCAGTCCAAATTTAAAGATTTAAATTCCCATAATGCTTTGTGTTCTAACTCGACGGACAAATTACAAGCCTTACCATAAACCAACCGATATGGAGACATTCTGATAGGTGTTTTGTAAGTAGTCTGATATGCCCATAATGCATCATCGAGTTTCCTAGACCAGTCAGTTCTATTGATATTCACCGTCTTTGCCAATATGCTTTTGATTTCCCAATTCGACACTTCGACTTGGCCACTTGTTTGGGGATGATATGGGGTTGCTACTTTGTGCTTCACCCCATATTTGTCCAGTGCCATTGAGAATCACTTATTGCAAAAGTGGGATCCCCCATCGCTAATGATTGCTCTCGGAGTGCCAAATCTTGCAAAAGATGTAGCATTTCAGGAATTGGACAACACTTTTTCCTTAGTTGTTTGGAAGTGCGATGGCTTCCACCCATTTGGAAACATAATCTACAGCTACTAAGATATATTTATTTCCAAACGAGCTCACAAATGGGCCCATGAAATTGATCCCCCATACATCGAATAGCTCGACTTCTAAAATAGGAGTGAGAGGTAATTCGTGTCTTCTAGACACTCCACCTTGCTGCTGACATTTAGAGCATTTCCTTGCAAACTCATGTGCATCCTTGTAGAGTGATAGCCAGTAGTATCCACTCTAGAGGACTTTAGCGGCAGTGCGAACACCACCATGGTGACCTCCCACTGGAGATGTATGGCAAGCATGGAGAATTTCTACTGCTTCTTCTTCTAGAATGCACCTTCTGATAACATGGTCAGCACACTCTCGGAACAAGTATGGTTCATCCCAAAAGTACTTTTTAACATCAAACAGGAATCTTTTCTGTTGGTAAAAAGTTAACTCATCCGGCATCAGCCCACACACAATGTAATTTGCAAAATCTGCATAACATGGCGTATGTTTAAGGGATATTGCAAACACCCGTTCATCAGGGAAAGATTCGTCTATGTCAACCTCATGCTCAACATTCGCCCTTGCCTCCAACCTAGCTAAATGGTCGGCCACTTGATTTTCGCATCCTTTTTTATCTTTTACCTCAAAATCAAATTCTTGTAATAGCAGTACCCACCTTATCAATCATGGTTTTGCATCTTTCTTTGCCAACAAGTACCGGAGTGCAGCATGATCAGTGTGTACAATTACTCTAGTGCCTAGCAAGTATGCCCTAAAATTTTCAAATGCATAGACTACTGCAGGCAACTCTTGTTCGGTGGCCGTATAATTTTGCTGGCACTATTTAGAGTCTTGCTTGCGTAGTAGATAGGGTGAAACAGTTTGTTGCGCTTTTGCGCCAATACAACCCCCAGTGCCATACCGCTAGCATCACACATTAACTCAAAAGATTCGGACCAATTAGGGCTGATGATAATCGGAGTGGATATCAGTTTCTCTTTCAAACACTGAAACAGCCACACAAGCGTCATTAAAGTGGAATTTCACTTCCTTCTCTAAGAGTTTGCATAATGGGAGTGCAATATTTGAGAAGTCTTTAATGAACCTTCTGTAAAACCTTGCATGCCCCAAGAAACTGCGAACACCCTTTACTGAAATTGGTGGGGGTAAATTCTCAATGACCTCAATTTTTCCTTTGTCAACTTCCAGCCCCTTTTGCGACACCTTATGCCCAAGAACAATACCTTATTTTACCATAAAGTGGCATTTCTCCCAATTCAAAACCAAATTTGTTTCAACGCATCTTTGGAGTACTTGTCCTGAGTGGGTCAAGCACTCTTCGAACGTATCCCCGACGACTGAGAAGTCGTCCATGAACACCTCCATAGAGTCTTCGACCATATCTGCAAAAATTGACAGCATGAAACATTGAAATGTTGCTGGGGCATTACATAGCCCGAATGGCATCCTTTTGAATGCGAATGTTCCATAAGGACAAGTAAAAGTGGTTTACTCTTGATCTTCCGGCACAATAGAGATTTGATTGTAGCCGGAGTACCCATCTAATAAACAATACCACTCTCTTTCTGATAACCGGTCAAGCATCTGATCCATAAAAGACATTGGAAAATGGTCTTTCTTGGTCCACGAGTTAATCTTACGATAGTCCATTCATACTCTCCACCCAGTCACTGGTCTTGTCGATACAAGTTCTCTTTTTGCATTTGGCACTACGGTTATATCCCCTTTTTTCGGTACACATTGCACCGGACTTTCCCATTTACTGTCTGCAATAGGGTAGATCACTTCCGCATCTAGCCACTTGATGATCTCTTTTTTTACCACCTCTTACATTAGAGGGTTCATTCTCCGTTGATGTTCCACAGTAGGTTTACATTCACTGTCGAGCCTAATCTTGTGAGTACAGATGCTAGGAGGAATTCCTACTATATCAGCTATTGTCCATCCAATAGCTTTTATATGCTTCCGCAGTACTTCAATGAGAAAATCCACCTGCCTTTCAAGCAGATTGGCTGCGATAATCACCGATAAAGTATTATTGGCTCCTAAAAAAACATATTTGAGATGAGAGGGTAGGGCTTTAAATTCCAAAATTGGTGGCTCTTCTGTTGATGGCTTTGCAGGGGGATTTTCTCTGTTTTTCAGGTCGATATCCAACTTGATTGGATTTCTTGAATATGCTCCTTACCCTGATAAAGCAGCTATCACTTCCTCGTAACCCTGAACTTCTGATTCATCATAATTGGCCAGTACAGATTCAAGGGGTTCATTCTTTCGCATTAAATGACTCATACTTTCCACTGCCTCATCTATCACATCCTTAGTAGATATCACATGGAGATTACTTGGTTGTTTCATATATTTACAGATATTGAAGGTCACCTCATCATCATTTACACGGAACTTCAATTTCTTGCTTTCAACATCCACCGATGCTCGCCCGGTGGCTAAGAATCGTCTTCCCAAAATAATGGGGACTTCAGCATCGATCTCACAATCTAGAATCACAAAATCAGCTGGAAAGATGAACCGATCTACTTTTACCAATATGTCATAGAGTATACCCACTGGGTTCTTGATTGATCGATCAGCCATAAAGAGCCTTATTATGGTTGCCTTTGGTTCACCCAAACCAAGTTGCTTGTATATTGCATAGGGCATCAAGTTGATGCTTGCCCCTAAATCACGTAAAGCTTTAGCGAATTGGAGCGTGCCAATTATGCATGGGATTGTGAATGCTCCAGGATCTTCTCTCTTAGTGATAGAATCATTAGTCATAATTGCACTGCAACTATGGGGGACTTCGATCGTTTCATAGTCCAGCTTCCTTTTCTTTGTAACCAGTTCTTTCATGAATTTGGTGTATCCTGGCATTTCCAACAATGCATTCACCAGAGGGAGGTTAACCGATAAGCTTTTGAATACCAAAAAAAAATTCTTGAACTTCTCATCTTCATTCTTTTTTTTAAAACGTTGGGGAAATGGTGGAGGTATCTTGGGTAAAGGGTGTATGACTTTAGGCACTTGAACTTGTTGCTCTGCTTCCTCTTGTGGTTCTTTAGTGAGGCTTTGTCAAATAGGTGAATCTTGTTCTTCCCCACCTTGGCCCTCTTCATGTTCTTGAGGATCCCTCATCTTCCATCACCTTCCCTATTACCTCTTTACCGCTGCGGGTAACCACAACCAGCTCTCATTCACTATAGTCCATCGGTGTTTTGGCCATTAATTGAGCTGACAATAGACTCAATTTACCTTCCAGCATTTTGATGGCCTCAGCATGAGAGTTCACTTTATTGTTCAATGATGAAAAGTCATCTTTCATCCCTTTTAGCAAAATCATCAGAGCCCTCGAATTTATCGAGTATGCATGATAACAAATCATTTACCCGAGGACTACTTGCATTCCCTTTAGATTTTGGGCTTTCACTCAAACAAGTGTGGTCTTCCTCTTGATCATACCGCTCAGCTCTATCCTGCCAACATCTCCTCGGTTCTTCACCACTATAATAATTCCAACCTTGATTCCCACCCCGCGGTTGATAGCGTGGGTCGAAACCCTCCTCGTATCTCCTAGAGTTCCAACCTTGATTCTCTCTCGGTCTTAAGTAACCAGAAGAAGAACCCTCCTTAATTCGAAATACTCCACGCGTCCCAATCATATGTTTTTGTAGTATTTCCATTTGGGATAACATCTTCTTGATGTTTTCATCCCTCTCTCTTTCTTTTTCGATTTGCTCTTGCGTTAACTGGAAGCATAGTGGGGAAACTTGATCATCTTTAGTATACCATGCCTGGTTTACTCTAGTCATACCATCTAGGAGAAATGAGGCCATTTCAAATTATTGTAACATTATTCCTCCTTGCACCAATTGATTAGCTATCCCTTTATTAACCGAGTCAAAACTACAGTAAAAGTATTGGAGCAGAACTTCACTTGGCAGTCCATGCATTGGGCATTTACACAAACATCTCTTGAACCTTATCCATGACTCGTGAGTTGGTTCGCCCTCATCTTGCTTGAAATTCTAAATATCGTCTCTCAGCTTCATCATTCTTGATGGGGGAAAGAATCTTTCGTGAAATGCCATAACTATCTCCTCCCATGACTGAATGGAGTTGTTGGGCTGCTCAACCAACCATTTAGTAGCTTCCCCAGTCAATGATAATAGAAATAGGTGAAATCGTATGGATTCTTAAGATAGGTTCTTGAATGATAAAGGAGTGCACACTTCCACAAAGCTTCGTACATGCTCGTGCGGGTCTTCATGCTCTAACCCTCCAAATAAACCTCTGGACTGTATGTGTTAAAGTGTTGCACTGGTATCTTTGAACATTACCTATCTGTCAGCTTGTGGTATGCAATTTTCACCCATCTTGCCCATGTCAGCAGAGTTATAAACACTATTAGCATCATCAATGTCATTTTGATGAAACCACCACCCCTTGAGTGGCCCGCTTGGCAACTATTCTCCCCATTTGCACTCATATATCCTGTTGTGGCACACAAATACTCGAAGCAAAACTGAAAATTAGGTAAGTAGCCTACAACTAAGAAGAACAAAATTTCTACTAATCTAAAAATTCTCAAGTAACACTACTTCCCGACAGCGGCGCCATTTTGATGTTTATCGTGACCAACGACACTAACCTACGGTATGAGTGTCTACGATCGTTGATAGTATAGTAACCCAACTAAAGGTTGGGGTCGTGTCCCAAGGGAGTGGTTTTGAAAATTGATAGAAAAATAAAATTACGGTCTAACTAGTCGTAGCTAAAGATATTGACGAACAAAAACATAGTAAATTAAAGAGGGTGATACGAAAGTGTCAAATATCAAATGGGGGTTTTGTCACAGGTAGTAAAAACAACAAAAAAATTAACAAGAAATTCAAATATAGGGAGAATTTCTTGAGATAAACCGTTGGGTACATGCTTTCGATAGGAAATAAGCAAAATAATAGTGAGTAGGCTAAGCTATAAGTGGAAATAAGTTCCCTCTCGGGCAACTTACCCCATTTCAAATGGGTTCCTCTCGGACACCCATCTGCCGCATGAAGACCAGCCTATGCCTTACCCCACTCACTCTCTCAAGCTGAGTGTTAGGATATGGGACTAGGGCTCACCCTCTCGGGCTGAACCTCATGTCGACCCACTCCTTAGGCCATCAGTCTAGTGGTCTTGATTTCGCGACCTCCCTCTCGGGCAAGCCGAAAATACATGGATGGTTTTGTATTTGCAACTACAAACCCATTAAATTAAACCACAACCATTAGGTGAAATCACCATTACAATACATCTAGCCTATCAGCAAGCAAGACCCAACAACCATATCAACACATATTTGCTAAATCACACCCCAAAAATGGGGTTTCTAGCCACATATCAAGAAATAAAAAAATACACCTAAAATGATACTAGAATCAAATGGGTATAAGAAATTAAACCTTGATTTAAGCAAAGGAAAAAGAATGGAGAAGACCCACTTCCAACTTGGGGAAGATGAAATCCTTCTCTCTTCAAGTCTCCCACAAAACCCTCTCCAAACTTGAGAGAAAAATATCTAAAAAGTACTATTCTATTGTGAATAATATAAAATTGGTTCGGAACTGCTAAAATTAATAACAAGTTTAGTATTTATACCCATCAGAAATTAGTGCTGGCGGATAGCTTGGCAAAATTAGTCGAGTTCGCCGAGTGATGCGGTGACTCGCCCATCTTTTCTCTTAATCGCCATTTAGTGGTTGCCTTCAGCGTCTTCACATTCTGGACCGTTGGGCGGTATAGTACTGCTTCACGGAACTATTCGGCGAAGCGCCGACTGCTCCTCTCATCGTCTTCTTGATCTTCTTCCTTTAGGGGCATCGCATACTGGAACAAAGGGAGGCAATGCTCACGCCTTCAGCGTCTTCACATTCTATTCTTTCAGCGAATCGCCAAAGATGTTTGGCAATGCTCACGCTTTAGCTTTTTCGTTCTTTCCAGAATTTTTGTTCCCTTTTGCGCCTTAGTGTCCATGCTTCTACTAAAACTTCAAATACCTGAAACTTAAGAGGTTTCATCAGATATTGAGACAAAATACGCATTCGAGAACACTACTTCTATCAAAATAAAGCCCTAAATGATTGAAAATTGTGGACTCATCAAATAACATATTTCATTTGCGCGCACAGGGTTCTAAATGAATCTCGGAATCCCCGTCGGAGAATTTAGATTTTAAGTAGTCAGCTGAAGTGTTGATATCTATTGTAGGATTTTTAGCGACCAGACTTTTTATTTTTAGCAACCAGTTTTGGGACCCAGAAATTTCAGCTTAGCCCTTATTCTTCCAAATGTGATTTCTTGAGCTTGGGAGCTCTGATTTGGGTGATTCAAAGTCCTGGTGATCTTTGGGAGTGTGGCTATGTGGTAAAGTGATCGAGAGCTTCTGAAGGACCTCTGTTTGAGGAGAATTTTTTGATTAAGTTGCTGCCCCATCTTTCTTTGTTGCTTCCCTTGTTGATTTTTTTTCCATGTGTTGTTGTGAGCTGTTTTAGGCCTTGGATTGTGTTCATCTTTAGAACACAAGTTTGAGGCGTAGTTAAGGACCTCTTGAAGGAGTCAATTCTAGAAATTATAGCTCGGGTCCCACGATTCCTATTTTGACTCTAAAAATTGATATGTTCTATTTTGGGTGATTTTTATGTCTAAATGACCATATACTATTGTGGTCTTGTTTTTCTAGTGTGGCAGCGTTGAGACGCCATTCTGAAGGGAAAAGATCCAGCCTTGTGATTTTGAGCGTGCATGATCAACCTACAGGTAGGCTACAACTTGCTTTCTAATTAGATTGAGCATGAATGTGTGAATACATGATGATGAGTGTGAATTGGGGCGGGTACCTAGTTATTCCTTCTTTTCTTGCTAGAGACCATAGTTTCGGGTTGATTACTACTGTTTTGAGGGTAGTACCATGCTACTAAAGGATTGTATGTGCATTTTAGCATGCTATGTGATTTACTTGTTTGATTACTTATTTTTGGAGCATGATTTGGCATTAGACTAGTGTTGCCTTAGACCTATGCACCTAGTGACTATGGTATGTCTCCAACGTCATTTCAGATGGACTAGGTTCTTGTACACTGGAATAGTAGAATTGGGTCTGATACAATTCAACCTTAACTTAGGCATTTGTGCTGCTTGTTAGCCTTTTGGTCTCCTCTCCCTATTTCTGCGGCTCTAATGCGTTACTGGAGATTGTGTGCTTTCTCGGGATTGGAGTGATTTAGGCTTGGAGCCTTTTATGATATTGTTGAGGGTAGACATCGATCCACAGTGTCTTGGAACCTACTTGAGATCCTCTCAGGAGTCGATACTCCCCCGGGCACTCTTTCTAGCTGGGCAGTTGACGCCCGTGGGAGTGAGCTGGCTAGGCAGCCTGAATATCTGAGATCTTCTATGGAGTTGACACGCCCCCGAGTCACTGTTGCTAGCTAGGCTGGGAGTTTACTGGTTTAGTTAATTGTCACTCCTGATAGCTGGGCTTGGGAGTTGATTGTCACTCTTGCTAGCTAGGCTGGGAGTTGATTGGTTCTTGGATTTGGATCTGGATTACTCTTTTGTCTTGTAGACTTATCTATTATGTGTACATGTTGGTCTTATGGGGGTCGGTTTGGGTTTTATTTAAACTTACACACGAGTGTACCTTCTAGGCTTATGGGTCCAGTTAGGTTTATTTTAGTTGAACTTGGATTTACTTCTGGTATGCTCATGTGCCTTCTTTTCATATCCGTTTTGGCCTCTATTTGTGTCTAGATTCTATCTTATCAAATTGTCTTTACCTTTCTTGCTCGGTCGGCATATAATGTCTACTGAGTACCTTGTGTTGGTACTTATGCTACACTCTTCATTTTTTCGTGATGCAAGTTCTAGTACCAGCTTTCAGCGGTAATCGTTCGTGCCATCTTTTGCAGCTTGTGGATATCAGAGGCGAGGGTGAGAAATTGGTGTAATGGATCAGCCTATCTCCTTATGTACTTATGTTAGCTTGTCTTTTGCCTTTCATACCGCTTGTTGTGGTCCACTTTTGGGACTTATATTTATCTCTTTAGCCAGCTCTGTACTCGTGACTTCCAGGTTCTGGGAGGGTTCCTTTGTATATAGTTTTTGGTTTGTTTTCTGTTTTTATCTTTTCTTATTGTTAGCATTATTTTCTGTTTAGTTCTACCCTTGTACTCACTACTTTTTGTTCTAGGTACGGGTCACCTTACCTACTGGTGGGTTTTAGTAGGTGCCATCATGAATTAGGAAGTCAGGTTGTTAAAAGTTGGTATCAGAGTCCCAGGTTCACTGGTTTCACTTGTACAAAGCTAATGCTTAGTAGAGTCCTACGAATCAAGCGGAGATGTCTGTGTCCTATCTTTGGGAGGCTACAAAGTGTCTTTAGGAATTCCTCTCTTTTGTATCGCTTTCGTCCAGCCTGTGTGTTATTGGTTTCTATAAATCTCACTTACTTCACTCATTTTACAAGATGGCTCGTATGCACCATGAGGCGGATCAGGATAGGGGTTGACCACTTTTGTCTTGTAGAGGAGCAACACCACCCCTAATTAGAGAGCAGGGTCTAGAGCTAGTAGCGGATCCTCCAGCAGCCCATGTTCACCCATGTTCTAGAGCTCCAGGTAGCCATTATGCAACTTTTGATAGTGTTTGGGGGTATGAAGCAGGCACCAGCACGAGCACCAACACCAACACTAGTGCCAGTACTGGCACCTATGCCATCACTAGATCAGTAGGATCAGCCTAAAATAGAGTCACCCAGGGACCATGTACCACCTGGGGGTACCCAACCCGTGATTGCGGTTGGATTTATTCCCCTAGAGGAGCAGAAGATGCTCAGAGCATTCTTGAGGCTTTCACCTCCGAGGTTTTTTGGGGTTGTGGATGAGGATGCCCATGAGTTTCTGACTACTTCAGTGTGAGGCTACATACCTTGGGTCTCGTGGAGTCATGAGGTCAGACAGCCACTGGTGGCATACATTTACTGAGAATAGTCCAATTGGGTTTCCTCCAGTCACCTGGATCGAGTTTTCTGAGGCCTTCTTGGCCAGGTTGATTCCTCGCAATGTTAGAGATCACCTCATAGATCAGTTCAACAGATTGGAGCAGGTTTCTATAATAGTGTATGAGTATGAGGCGAGATTTTACCAGCTCTCCCTCCATGCTACCCTGATTCTACCCACTGAGAAGGATTCGGTGCTTTGTTTGTGGGTTGAGACTACAGTAGTGGATTGAGGCTCAATCTATGGTCTCAGGGGGTCACTCCTTTCTAGATGTTGTTGATCATGCCGGCACTATTGAGCAGCTCCGTTGTGAGTCCTAATGAGGTAGCGACAAGAGGGTTAGATATGAAGGTAGCTATAGTGCGTCCCGTTCAAGACCCAGAGATTCACATGATAGGGCTCGACAATGGTTTCATCAAGGTCTGCCTATTCAACATGTCCAGGCCTCATTGCAAAGTTCAGAGGGTGATCGGTATAGCTAGAGTGAGGTTGGCTTTATCCAGAGTCATGGGTCCTAGACTAGTACTTTAGGCCATGGTGGTCGTTCTTATGGGAGCAGATCATCTTCAGGTTGTTTTGACTGTGGTGAGTTAGGTCACTAGGCTAAATATTGCCCTTTGCATAAGCAGATCGCTCCCATTCCACAGGTAGCTCTACCAGCTCCACCAAAAGCACCTCCAGCTAGAGGTCAAGGTCAGGGTCAAGAGCTATTTCATCAACAGTTTTAGCCTAAGATCCATCAACCTTATTAATTTTGTTAAGTTTCATCCTCTTCCTTCTTCCTTTAACAAGACAGTGGAAAAAATTTGTATTTGTATCTTCTTCAATAAATCATTGGGCACTAACTTTCTACCTCTAGAACTCCTCTTCATAATGAAGATATAGTTTCAATTCAACACGAGTTGCAGAACAACTCTATTGATAGGATTAGGATCTTGCTGGAACAAATCTTCTTTAATTCTTACAATGTCTTCCCTAATAGCCAACTGTTTAAAAATATCTCCAAACTTCTCTTTACTCCATTTAGATTATGCCACCTTTGTTCTCTTCTTTTCGTGTTTCATTTGGATAAAAATTTCACCTTCAGCTTCAGCAATTCAATTTTGAAAAACCACTTCTTTGGAATCTTCTCTTCCAGACCATAATTTCAGGAATTTGAAAGGTTAAGTACAAGAATATTACTAAAGCCACTAGACATCCGTAGTGGATCATAGTCAAATCCAGTTCTAGATAAGTGTTGTAAACCAATATCACCATAAAGGTCTAATAATGATTGATTAACTACCACTTTATTTAGTCTTTTGAAAATACAATCATCATTTAGCCTGACATTCCACCATGTAAAAGGATTTCCTAAAATATCCTTAAATTATGGAATTTTGCATAACATTGACTTTTCATCCATAAATAATAAATAAATATTTAATTATTTATTTTAGGGAACAATTATTCAAAATAAGAGCAAATATGAAACAAATGATCAATATCGAGTGCATATTTGAGCCAAAAGGTTGACGTAAGGGGTATTCGAGGACCGATCAAAATGTCGATTTCTTCAAAAAAAAAAAACAATCAATACGAGACAATTTGTCATTTTGGAGTGATGTAGTCCCGTCGCTTTTGAAAAAGCGTTGAGGATAAAAGCAACTGAAGTGACTGTGTCGCTTTTTCATCGATTTTGACCAAAAAACGACACAACTCGTCGCTTTTGGTTGTCAATTATTGTCAATTTTTAAGTAGTGAGATCCAAGAAGAAGAAAAAAATGGAGAGAGGGGATGTGAAGGGGGGGGGGGATGTGATTTTACTGTGGAACACAAAATTAGGTCAATCATATGAGTCCATATATTAAGTAATTTCAAATTATTTTAATGGAAAAGGACCTAAAATACCCTTAAACTATGGGATTTTGTACAATATTGCCTTCTCATCCACCTTGTGAGTGTGGGCCGTTAGAAATAAGGGTAGTTTTGAGTCAAAAGTTGACGTCTGAGGTATTTGGCGGCCACAGGGTGGACGGAGAGTAGTTTTGTACCAATTCAAATAATTTTTGGGGCATTTTAGGTCTTTCTCTGTTGCTTCAAAATAGGCCTATAGATAAATATCATGAAATTAATTATTTTTTAAAATTTTATTTTCAAGTGTATCGGGTCAGAATATGAATTATATGTGATTTTTATTATTTATTTGATAATGATTTAAATTTGGACCAATCAAATTACGCAACATAATAAATAAATATTTAATTATTTTACTTTAGGGAATAGTTGTTGAAAATAAGGGCAAATATGAGACAAATGGTTAATATCGAGGGAATTTTTGAGCCAAAAGATTGATGTAATGGGTATTTGGGAACTGAAGGTGGATGAAGGGTTGTTTTGTACCGTTTCAAATAGTTAAGGGGCTTTTTAGGTCCTTCTCTGTTAATTAAAGCAATATCCAAATTATTATAACCCAACTCATAACTTGGGATCCATCTAAACTTCGTGTTTCCATCTAAAATAAGATTATTATTTTTATTAATGTAAAATTTTCTATTAAATATCCAATTGTCTTGTCATTCCCTCTTTCTATTCTTTTTTAAATCTCTTGATACATGTTCATAATCTTTTAATTTATATTATTTTCATGGTGGGGTAGGGGTGGGGATAAAAGAAAATATTGTTTTTGTTCATTTATTTTGAATTTTGGATACACAAAAAAATCGTTATTACATTATCGTGTATTGAATTAATCATTCCTTTATGAATGTCCTTGTTGTTTTCCTCCTTTTTTTCTCCTTTGTTTTGTCATAAGTTTAAAAGAAATTAAAATGCTGGAGAAGATCCTTAACTCAACTATCTAAGCGACTAACTTTTGTACCTCAACTTAACAGTTCTCTCAAACTGTTCCAAAGTATATTTCAAGAACTCAAACTCGCTTCTTGTTACAGATCTACACACAGCTACTCCCTACAATCTAGAAATTATTACAACTCGATAATAACCCTAGAACAACATTGTTAGTGAAAACTTACAAGATAACAAAAATACAAGATTACAATTGAAAATAAAATGAAGAAAATAAATCACTTCAGGCTAAGGTGCAGATATCTCGCTCTCTTTAAAGAGATTCAAGCCCACTGCAGCAAATGTTTTCACCGGTCCAGCAGTAGTCCTTCTTGACTTGTCCCCTCCAGGATACAACTGTCTTAACACAAAGTATAACTCAACAACTCTGGACAAGAGTTGAGTCCAAAGCTCCACAAAAAGAACACCTCCCTTCAACTAACAAGAACTCTCTTTTTTGACTAACTTTATGCACTCTCTATTTTCTTCTTGTATGTTGTGTGTAACAAACCAAATGAAAACCACCACTATTTATACTAGAAGAAGTCTTCCTAGCAATGAATACTAAGATAAATTGTGTAGTAAATAGTGAAGATAATAGCCTTAAGAGTTACATATGTTACAAGGTATAATGGAGGAATTATGAGTGACAATCAAATAGACACTAATGCCATCAACGGCATTTTGCATCTGTTGCAAAACTGAAGTGCATATGGCAATAACTCCTAATGGAGTAATGCAGTTGTAATGCAGCAGTTAGCCACTCCAACGGCAACAAAGTAATTGCCATAACTCCCAAACATATAACAGCAAATGAAAGTCAACCAATGCATATTCTAATGCAATAATGAATAGAGGAAGTAACGACTCTGAGGCAACGGTCACTGTGGCAATGCTATGCAACATTTTTTTTTAATATTAAATGCCCCAACACTAACAATCCCCCACTCATATTAATATTAATCAAGAGAGTCTATCAGCTGAAGGAAGATTACTATGCATAATGAAGGTGTGCTCTGCATTGAACCTCCACTTAGTGAAACAGTAACTTTTACTCTAGAGTCGTAGTGGTCTCAGACTTGAACTATGACTGCTTAAGGGAAATAAAATATCACTGCTCACACATATTAATCAAGGTGTTGACATGAGCTTTAAAGCCAGCACGTTATGGCCATGTGCTATCCCGGTTTCATGAGTGCTTTTGAGAATAAGCCCAATTCTCATAGGAAGCGACCTACTTCCACTCATCACATAGGTGAAATCTGTCAAGAGTGCTCCTGTAAGCTTAACACTCCACCCATACAAGCTACAGATATTCATTAAGAGTTTTATCAACTCAACCTTCACAAACTACAGGAAACAATGCACTCACATCATAGGGAGGGAATAAAAAGATAGTGCATTTTTCACAACGAGTCATCATATGATTAGTTTTTCCCTTGGAACCTGGTTATAGGATCTCTAGTCCCCAGGTTGGGTTTCCTCATATATGACTCAAGGATTTATAGGCTTCAATCCCATCCCCCTCTATGTGCTCCAGACCTTCTCTCTCGTTAAGGCCTTAGTAAGAGGATCTGCAAGATTATAACAAGATTTGACATAATCAACATTAATGGTACCATTTGTCAAATACGATCTTACATTACTGTGTTTCCTCCTTATAGGTCTGGATTTACCGTTGTAATAACAGTTTTGAACTCTACCAATTGCAGCAGTGCTATCACAATGTATTAAAATAGGAGGAATTGGGTTTTCAAAATAAGGTATTTGAAACAGTAAATCCCTTAACTAATTCGCTTCCTCACTAGCTAAAACTAAAGCAATTAGTTCTGCCTCTATGGTAGAGTTAGCAATTATAGTTTGCTTTTTTTATCTCAACAAATAGCACCACCGCCTAAAGTAAAGACATAACCAGTGGTAGAACATGAATCACCTGATAAAGTGTTCAAATCTGCATCACAAAAGCCTTCAAGTACAGCAGGATATATTTTATAGAACAAACCACAATTTTTCGTTCCAATTAAATATCTCATAACTCTTGTTACAGCATGCCAATGTTCATTACCTGGCTTGCTTGTAAACCTGCCAAATACTCCTACTGCATATGCAATATCAAGCCTAGTCCAATCAGTCACATATCTCAAACTTCCAATTATGCTAGCATATTCCTTTTGATTTATTACATCATTTTCACTTTCAACAGGAAATAAGTGAACACTTGAATCAGAAGGAGTAGCAACATGCTTGCAATCAAGAAAGTTATATTTTTTTAAAATTTTCTCAGCATAATGTGATTGGTCAAGGAAAATTCCATCACATGTTCTTGTTATTTTTATTCCAAGAATAAAATTTGCCTCACCAAGATCTTTCATATCAAAATGGCTTCTAAGAATATTTTTAGCTTTATCAATAACATTCATGTTAGAGCCAAAAATCAATAAATCATCAACATATAGGTAAATAATCACATGTGAATTATTCCAAGACTTGTGATATATGCACTTATCACATTCATTTGTTTTAAAACCATTTTCAATCATGCAGGAATCAAACTTTTCATGCCATTGCTTAAGTGCCTGTTTCAAGCCATATAGGGATTTAGTAAGTTTACATACTTTGCTTTCTTGGCCTGCTTCAACAAAAGACTCGAGTTGATCCATATAAATTTCCTCATTTAGGTTTCCATTTAAAAAAGCAGTTTTTACATCCATTTGATGAATTTGCAAATAAAAAATTGCAGTCATAGCAATTAAAAGTCTTATGGATGTAATTCTTGTTACCGGTGAAAAAGTATCAAAAAATTCTAGGCCTTCTAGTTGTTTAAAACCTTTTGCAACTAGCCTAGCCTTGTATTTATCAATAGATCCATCCGGTTTCAACTTTATTCTTAAGACCCATTTGCAACCAATAGTTTTACAACCCGGTGGTAAATCAACTAACTTCCAAGTTTTATTAGAAATCAGTGATTCCATTTCATCATTTACAACCTCTTTCCAAAATATAGAATCATGTGAAGATAATGCTTCTTTCAAAGTGAGAGGGTCATCTCCAACATTAAACACATAAAAATCAGGACCAAAATCTTTTTCTACTCTAGCTCTTTTACTTCTTCTTAACTCAAAATCATTGACTTCTTTATTTTTCAAAGTAGAAGTAGAAGAACTAGGTAGTGACAAAATATTTTGTTCAATCCTTTGACCCCCACTATTTTTAGAATCAAAAGAAAACTTATTTTCATGAAAAATAGCATCACCCGATTCTATTACAATATTATCTTCAAGATTAAAAAATCTATAGGTTGTACTATTTGAAGCATAACCAAGAAAAGCACAAGTAGTAACTTTCTTACCCAATTTTGTAATCTTGGGATTCATTAGCCTCACAAAGGCTAGACAACCCCAAACTCTTAGATATCCCAAACTTGGCTTGTAACCTTTCCACAATTCAAAAGGTGTCAGTTTAGACTTTTTATGAGGCACACGATTCAACACATAACAAGCAGTTAAAATAGTTTCACCCCAAAAATTTAAAGGTGCATGTGACTCAATAAGCATGGCATTAGTCAATTCAACCAAAGTTTTATTTTTCCTTTCCACTACTCTATTAGAAGAAGGAGAGCAAGGAGGAGTAGTTTCATGAATTATTCTCAATGATCTAACAAAAGAATTAAACTCATTTGACTCATATTCACGGCCTCTATCACTTCTAATTTTTTTTATTTTTCTACCAAACTGATTTTCAACCTCATGGAGATAAGTTTTAAAATTTTCAAAAGCATCACTTTTATTTTTCATCAAGTAAACACATATATGTAAACTTAGAAAAATCATCAATGAAAGCGATAAAATATCTATTACCTCCACAAGTTAAAATTTCACCAAGTTCACAAATATCAGTATGAACTAATTCTAACAAATCAGTTTTTCTTTCAACTTGAAAATGAGGCCTTTTAGTGATTTTGGCTATACTACAAGCCTCACACTTTTCAAAATTCTTTTTAATCATTGGGATTAATCCTAAACTACTCATGATTCCAACATAACGATCATTAATATGACACAAAGGAGCATGCCAAAAATTAGTAGAAGAAAACATATAAACAGAAGTAGAAGTTTTATTTACTTCTACATTCAATTTGAACATCCCATCACAAGCATACCCCTTTCCCACAAAAATATCCTTCTTCACAATTACATATTGATCAGATCTGTTTAAAGCTTGCTTTATTAAGAAGAAAACTAGACATCAATTTTTTTTTTATCATGGAAGGAATATAGAGTACATCTTTCAAAGTTAATACCCTTCCAGAAGTAAAATACAATTCGACATCTCCCGTTCCAACCACTTGAGTTTTGTGAGAATCACCAAGAATGATGGTTTTGGGCTCCTCAAAATGAATATATTTTTTAAACCAGTCTTTATCATAACAAACATGACGGTTTACACCAGAATCAACTCACCATCCATCAACACTATCAACCATGTTTATGTCGGTAATCACCGCCACAAAAGGTTCTTCGGTAATATTTTTCTGAGGGTTAGGACCACGTTTCCGGAATTTGCAAAATCGAGCAATATGCCCACTCTTGCCACAAATAAAGCACTGTCCCTTATCTTGAACTTGTTGATTTTGTGCTTGGTTATTTTCACCATTATTTTTCTTGAGAGGTCTACCATTATTTTTCTTGAATCTTTTCTTCTTAGGCTTCAAAGATGTATTTTTGTGAGTTTCAAGAGTAGCATTATTTGAAGTAATTAAATTTACCTTCGTTGTGATATTGCTTTCTTGTTTTTGTAAAAGTGCATCTTGGCCCTTTGCCTCTTCACCATCGTACTTTTCCACTTTCTCATGATGAGAAATAAGTTCATCATTATCCATGGAGGTGTCATCAACTTTATTAGGATTCTTCTCAGTTAACACATAAGAAACATTGAGAAGACTTAAGTAGAAAAGTACTTTACCCTTCCATCTTTTGAAATGGTTACCATTGAACAGAAATGGCTTGTTAAGGTCTCCCATCTTGACATCCGCAGTTTTTTCAATTGTAGTCATTTTGAATCTCCTTAAAATTGTCAGTGAAAAACTTACAAGATAACAAAAATACAAGATTACAATTGAAAATAAAATGAAGAAAATAAATCTCTTCAGGCTAAGGTGCGGATATCTCGCTCTCGTTAAGGAGATTCAATCCCACTGCAGCAAATGTTTTCACCGGTCCAGCAGTAGTCCTTCTTGACTTATCCCCTCCAGGTTACAACAGCCTTAACACAAAGTATAACTCAACAACTTTGGACAAGAGTTGAGTCCAAAGCTCCACAAAAAGAACACCTCCCTTCAACTAACAAGAACTCTCTTTTTTAACTAACTTTATGCACTCTCTATTTTCTTTTTGTATGTTGTGTGTAACAAACCAAATGAAAACCACCACTATTTATACTAGAAGAAGTCTTCCTAGCAATGAATAGGAAGATAAATTGTGTAGTAAATAGTGAAGATAATAGCCTTAGAAGTTACATATGTTACAAGGTATAATGGAGGAATTATGAGTGACAATCAAATAGACACTAATACCATCAACGACATTTTGCATCTGTTGCAAAACTGAAGTGCATATGGCAATAACTCCTAATGGAGTAATGCAGTTGTAATGCAGCAGTTAGCCACTCCAACGGCAACAAAGTAATTGCCATAACTCCCAAACATATAACAGCAAATGAAAGTCAACCAATGCATATTCTAATGCAATAATGAATATAGGAAGTAACGACTCTGAGGCAACGGTCACTGTGGCAATGCTATGCAACATTTTTTTTAAAAATATTAAAATGCCCCAACACTAACAATCAACTGCAATATCAAGAATTAATATAAGCTATTACAACTCAGTAAATACTCCTTTTACAAGAACTAACTTTAACACCAAACTATCACCATGTAATCGCTTGAGTTCCAATCTTCGATCTTTGCCTTCTTAACTTTCTTGCCTTTGCGATTTCTCTGATTTGTGCCTGCAAAAAGGTGCAGCGTGTCTTTTTTCACATATATAGTACAATTCTTGTACCCTAATTTGCATCCTCCTTTTCCTTGTATGAAACAAACTCTGTTAAGAAAACCTTACAAACATAGACTTCTTCCCATAATTAGCTAAAGTCTTTTTGGACGAGGACTCCTCTTGCATTAGCTTCTTTTCAATGATTTATTATGCATTCCTATATTCCACGGAAGCAGGGGCGAATTTAGGTATAAATTTTGGGTCATCGGAATTTGTGGTCATCCAACTAAATTCGATATATTATTTGTATAATTCTTAAAAATATATTAAATATTAGCTAAAGTAACTCATGCCCAAAATGACCAGATGGTTCACTGATCTGAGTCCCTCTTTTCAAGATTGATGTTGCTTGTTTGAATCCCAGCAAGTGCTCAATTTTCCCTTTTTCTAAATAAAAAAAAGGGTCTATTTTGTTATATTAAAAGTAATGTCATTACAACTTTAATTAGTAAGGCATAACATAGAAGAAAATATATTTCAATTAAACTAGGTCTTCTCTTTTGCTCACTAATTTATTATCTTTATAAAATTTTGGG
>JAJOOF010008979.1:0-16414 GCA_029582545.1 Solanum lignicaule | reverse complement strand
CCCCCCCCCCCCCCCCGGCCACCCTCCCCAAAAAAATTGAGTTTGTTTTTAAAAAATATTCTCAACTTCAAAATTTCATTTTTTTCACCCCTACCCTCAACCCCCCACCCACCCACTCACCCCCTACCTGCCCCCCACCCCCAAAAAAAATTTAAGTTTGTTTTTAAAAAATATTTTCAACTTCAAAATTTCATTTTTTCACCCCTACCCTTCCCCCCTCACCCCCTACCATCCCCCCACCCCATCCCCAACGCCCCCAAAAAAATTATGTTTGTTTTAAAAAATATTTTCAATTTCAAAAATTATTCTCTACTCTAGTAAAAATAAAAGATATTTCTCAAAAACATTTTTCCTTCATAAATCAAACACAAAATCTTTTCCAAAAAATATTTTCTACCCACCAACCAAACATGAGAAAATAAGTCAAAAATCTACTTGTTTTCCAGGAAAACATTTTCCTTCATACCAAACACACCCAAAATGTTAATTATCCAAATATATTTTTTAATAACCTAATTACTTTATTTAATAAAATAAATTATGGTGCATATAAGCCTTCTCATCAAGGCAAAATACTGTAATTGTTAACGGCTACGAGGGAAATGATTTCACTAGAAGAGTCAAAACGAAATAGAACACAAACAAATTTTTACTCGTTAGATCTGGGAACGTGTGTTGCACATTTATCCCAAAATACTTCATATAAACTTTGTATTGTAAATGACATATTTTATTCCCTTCAAATCTTTGGTATTTACAAAAACAAAAATCCATCATTGTTTCAATAGGAACTACATATATCTTCCTAATAAAAAGAATATACATTTAACTATAAAATTGACTAAAAGTGCATAAAGTAAAAATAACTAACTATTGCACAAATTCAATATTCAAATGAGCATACTAAAATACCACATGCTAGGGTAATGTATACAAAACAACAAACCACGGTAAATTCTCAATAATAATAACAACACAACAATAGAAAATTGTACAATAACAACAAACAAGAAACATAAATGTTAAACTAAACAAATAAAAACAGACAAGAGAAGAGAGCATAGGGATTTTCTCATGTTTTTTTTTCTCAATTGGATTAAGTGTGTACATTATTGTGTCAAATGCCAGTATTTATAGGATAGCATTGAGGAACACAATGAATTGTCATAAATATGATATTAATCCATTTGAGATTATCGATGAGAGATGAGAGTAAAAACATAATGAATATAATTAGTGGGAGTTAAACGCATTTACATAATGAAGAGTTAGTGGTAATTGATGTATACTAATATGATGATTTAGTATTTACTATTTAATATTTAATTTATTAAATAATTTATAACATTTAAATGTAATGTATAAATAAAACTGTAATCGGGATAAAACATGTAAAGGAATTCAAATATATTAAATGTGTAATGGAAAATCATTATGACTAATTATTAAAATATTCATAGTAATTATGATTATGAAAAATCATCACTATTACTACGAGGAAGGTGTAAAGATTGTTGGTTTTTTCTTGCTAATAATAACTTACAATTTAATAATGAGCATTGAATTATAAGTCTAGCTAGAAATAGGAGTGTTAATTATCATTATACGAACAGTCAAAATTCATTGAATCTCAAAATAAATATTAAATGAAAAAAAAAGTATTTTAAATAATTTCAAGAAAATAAATTAATAGTTAAAGGGTATTTTCGCAATTCAACTTTTGATTTAGATTCTTCCACTTTTAGTGTAATATGATTGATACTGGAATTTAAACTACAACAACGTAACAAAAAAGACATTCACTGGTGATAGTTTTTTTCTTTTAAGTAGTAATATTTATTGCTACAAAAACATTTAACGATAATTGAGTTGTTGTTATTACCTTCTAAAGTTTTTAATGGCACTAAGATAAGAGTATTGGCTATAATTGCCATTACATATAATATAGCAACAATTGTATTATTACATGTTAAATAATTACCGCTATATCTTTTATTTGTTGTAACGCGCTGGTGTTTAAAGACTAGCTCGTCTTTAAATAGTTCCCTCTTTGTGGTTTACTTTTCATGAATAAACAAATTGATTGAGACAAAAAGACAGATAGTGATCCATCCAACGGTAACTATGCATTTATTTTTGGACATAAAGTGTCTATATATGCCTAGTATGACTCAGAATTAAATGCACATTTTCCCTTTACAAAACTTTCTTCCTCAAGTAGGATATGTCAGAATGTTCAATATTCTCTGAGACACCACCAAGGATCTAGGCTGTCAGAAATTCATCATGCAATATTTTATCATACTTCTCCCCACTAGCATCTCAAATATAACAACTTTATTTGTAATGCGATATATGACACAGAACAAATTAATCTGGTTGAGTTATGGAGAAAGATTAACAGGCTTTTAAGTATGTGATCTTCTAAAAAAAAGAGTGCATAACACAAGTTCAAATGTAACATAGTTTTTGGCTTGAAATGGCGTAACCTAAAAAAAAAAATTGTGAGTTATGTTGGGCCAAAATCCAGTAACACAGACTCTTTGGCGCAAAAGGTGTTACCGCGCAATACTATGCAGATAAATTTACTTGAAATATGAAGCATCCTGCAGAATTTTGGACTTGCATTGATTAAAATCGATGTGTGTTTAAGAATGTATACATTTGTGAGGATATATAGTTGGGGCATGACAACATATGTTCAACATAGATATCAGAAGTGTGTGCAATTGATATAATACAAATATCAAGCTATATATTGGATTTGGATTTGGAGTTGAGAAAATATTGAAGAAGAAGAGTGTCATGGAATCCAAGAAACTAGAGATCATAGAAAATGAATGATGTTACTATACAACATGTGATTTTGAATGAATACAAATATTAATAGCATACATACTGGTTTGAATATAAATTGAGAAAGAATATAAAATTCTGAAGAAAAAAAAAATTATAAATACAAAACAAACTAATAGGAAATTGTTCATCCTCAACTTGGTTTTCAGCAAGTTATTCGAAATCTTCTGCACCAAAAAAAATTCTTTTTTTACTAATAGTGTCTTTACCCTTGCTGACATTGCTATCTTGAACTTGAATGAGGTAGAATCATGAAGAAACTTATATCTCCTCTCTTGAGCCAATCTAGCCGCAGAGCCTATATTTTCAAATAATCCTTGAGCAATGCATAAATCAAAAGAGGGAAAATATCCAAAAAGTTGATGATTATATGGAATACCTCTTATAGTCCTATTTGAATCATTGGATTGAATTTTTTGTGTTTTCCCATTATCTAAAACCCTATCTAAAAATGGAGAGATTGAGAAACACAAGAACACACAAAAATCTAAATAGCTTCAAACGAAAACATAGAACAATAGAATACAAAAAAAAAAATACTCCATGACAATGTATTTACATGTATCAAATGTTGAAAATCTTTTTAATGATTACTAAGATTTCTTAGAAAAATAGAGGAATTTCGGTTTAAACAAGGAAAAGTTTAAGTTAATTGAGGTGAGGGAATATGGGTAAAAATTGTGAGAGGGAGAAAGGAGAGAATGTGGGTAAACAGTTGAGAGAGAGAAAAGTGGGTAATTGAGTCTTTTTTTTCTTCTTTTTCAATGATAATGGAGTCAAATTAAGTCAAATGTGGCCCAAGTTGAGAAATAAAAGGAAGATAAATGAATTATATTATGATACACTTTATTTGCTAAAATATTGACATTTTGATATTTTTAATAATTATTTTAAACTATAGATGTTTTAACAATTATGTTAGGAATATTGACTAGTTAGCTAATTTTCCCTTAAATAAAAGAGTACATTATAAGTGTTTATAAGCAATTAAAGAGAATAAAATAAGGAGAATATGTTATTTTCCTTGTAGATACTAAAATAAAAGAAAACTAAATATTCTATAATTAATTTAGAAGTTTGACTTGAAAGAAAATTAAATATTATAAAATATTTCTAGACTATACAGAAAGTAAATATTCTACCATTAATAAAGATCATAAAGTAGAATGAAAGTAAGGTTTTAATATTAGCCGGTGTTGTTGTGCTTTAGATAGTGCTTTTCAGCCGGTGTTGTTGTGCTTCTTTTTCGCTATAGACGATTTTGAATTGGTCATATAGTGAAACTCTACAACTCTTTTGAAGGGTAGTTATTGGGATTTCAATATTTGTTTTATCATGATTGTTATGACTTCGATAATTCATCAAATGTGTAGAATGAAAAAACTATTTTTCAACCAATCATGTTGTGCATTAGGAATTCTCTAATAATATTTATGGCATGAAGCCATTGTTGTTCTTCATCTCTGGTGATGATGTTGACGTTAGTAAGTATGCCCAAGTGGTCCCAATATTTTTTTGGCAATACTACACTCTATGAAGATATTTTTTATGGTTTTTAATGAGCCACAATTGTAATGACCATCCAGGTTATTTCTTTTTTATTATATATTTTGGTGGTTGGAGTTTTCCTCAGCGACCCTAAGTTATTTATGATTTGTTGGGACTGACAATTCAGTCACCTAACAATTGGTTTTTATGCAAGTTTTGTTTAGTTGAGTATTGGTCTTTTAAATAAGATCAATCCCAAATTTTAGTTCCCATTTCACATTGTGAAACCGACCTTTGCGTGAGTTATAGAACTTCATTTTAGGTGATTTCAGTTGCTTAGTTATCAGAAATTGTCGAGGCTGCGTTTTGGGACTATCAGGAAGGTGTGGGGGACTCGTATTTGAGATAAAATCTTTTTATTAAAGACCTTAGGATAGATTTTAGGGAAAAGGGTCAAAAATACCCCTCAACTTTGGTTTATTGTTTGACTTTACCCTCGCCGTTAAAATGAAGTTAAATTTACCCCTCCCGTTACTAATTTCACCAAAATTAACCATCATTAAATGGAATTCCCAAAATTGACCCAAAGTACCCAAATTTTTAAAAAAAAACCCTATTCTCTATTTTTAACCCAATACCCCGACCCCTCCAGAGGATAACCCAATTTTGTCGAAAGTTTTTTTAAGTTCCATTTTCATAATCATATTTCGTTTTACCCTTTGATAGGATTGTAATATGAAATCAGTTTTTAGACAATGATAGCGTTGCCTGTGGCTTGCCGCTTGCCTATTACTTAGGAAGCTTGCCTAATTAAGGCCAATTATTTTCTCCATCAAATGTCTTAATCTTTTAGAGATGATCTTAGTGGTGATTTTATAGGTAGTGTTGCAGATACTTATAAGCCTGTAATTTTCTTAGAAATGTGGCATTTTTATATTTTTGGATCAATCATATGTGGATAGTATTAATTACGGGGTTTATATAGACGACATTTATTTGTAAAATATTATGGATTGTCCAATTCTATCTCAATAATTTTGATAGAAAGAGGGTGAATTTCGTCTAGCCCAGAAGCTTGGTTTGGTTGAAAGAAGTAGACAAATGTAATGGTTTCTTCCTCCTAGGCAAGATTAACTTGGTCTAATATCATATAGAGAGATTGTAATTTGGGTATATCCCATAAGGGATTTGGGCTCACTTGTTTGGAATAGATTTTATAAAATAAAGTTGTTTGTTGGGTGGTTTGGTGGTGGTCATATATATATATATATATATATATATATATGCTCAGTTTCATTGGAATATATGATCACATAGTTTCTAGCTAATCTAAAAAATAGTTTTTTGTATTGTTGGGATTTCTATATAGGGAAATCAATGTAGACTTGTGTGTCCATATATTTTTTAATCCACTCATTGTTTGCTAGGAATATGTCAAGTCTCTCATACATGATACATGAGAGTCTTTCAATTTTTAAATCTTTTATTTAGCCACGTTGACTTACTCCTTTTGAAACATAATTAGTCAATAAAGTCGCAGTAGTTTATAGCTAAAAGGTCTTTTGTACTGAACTAATTGATGAGATTGCCACCTTTTTTTAAGCTTGTCCGAGAGTTATAAAAATCTCCTCCTATAAACTTTCCCATAAAATTTTATGATTTTTTCTAAAGGTGCTAGGATAAATTAATACAACTGAATAATCAAAAAAAATTGAGGAAATTACATTTTGACTATATATTGCATGGGCTTCCTATGTACAATTAAGTAGCAATCTCGTCAAGCTCAAACATAATTTCATCCTACAGCACCACAATTCCTCTAGAGTTGCCTGCTGTTGGGACTTCTATTATTCTATCTATTGAATGGAAAGTTTTTAAGATGATTTTGCATTTTCGTTTTCAGGAATGTCGTTAAAGGCGATTTATGCCAATTTATCATAGACGCAAAATTTCTCCCTACCCTCTACAGTTTTATATTATTTAATTCATTGATTTGTTCTTGTTTTGGTGGGACAATTAATGATAGATTTCTCTTACATTCTACTGATACACCGATTCCCTCAACAATGAGTTCATTACTTCCTATCTTCAGGTTCACTGGGAGCCTTATATCTAGTGAGCATATTAATAGATTCGTGTTATAGATTATAAGATAAATTTCATTTTGAATTACTTTTTGTATATCATAATTCTTATTTTTTTTAACACTGTTATTTCTGGTCGTGTTTCTCTCATTAGCTCTAAGGATTTTTTTATTTTTATTTTTATTTTCTTTGTGTTTGTTGTAAGAGGAGATCGAGAATATGTCGTACGAGGATGCCACATTGTTTGGTCCTGGGATCTGCTCTCTCTAGAGACCTCGTTGGAATCAGCATAGTGATATGTCTAAATTACACTTCACAATGAAGTATAAAATGGTTGTTTGTCAAATATCAATCCCACAGGGAATATGGCTAGAAACCAGGTCAATGCAATTATTTAAATTTTCATTCTGATTATTTCCAAAGAGGTTTTGTAATAACAGTTGATGGTTTATCAATTATTAATTTAAAATCAAGTATGGGAATGAACTAGGACTGTGTTCCCCATGATTTAATAACTCAAAAAGTATATCATATTAGTGATCTATTCCAATACTTAGCATGCAAAATAGTAAGTTATGCACATCTAAATGTTTTCAAACCTTAATTAGATGTATGTCACTCTAAATGTGTTCCAAGTCTTCTAAGTCTTACTGCCATCTTGAATTAACTTTACCTTTCACAACTCAAGCTATTAGACGAGGTTTGTTACTAAACTCTTTTTCTATTCTAGACTGCTCTCGCGAAGGAAGTTGACTTATAATCTCAATACCAATCTTTGAGTATCAATCCAAACCTCTTATCCCTCCATGCGCTGGCGATCCTATAACTCTTTCTTTAAGAGAATTATTAACACTCTCAGATACTATATATCTTACGCATTGTTGATCTGTCGCCAATTTTTGGTGTTCCTACCTTTAGATCAGTACTTCTCGCGGGACCGTTTGCCCCTTACTTATAATGCTTTTGTAACCAGGGACGTTTGACCCCTTTGCTTCTTTTGCCAATGCCTATTATTCATTAATTGTTATTTGCTTAATATCTAGTTATTGCATATGATATGCATTAGTCTATTATGTGTCTATGCTCTTGTTATATTTTTCTTTTTTAATGTCAAAGTGGGAAACAAAACTCAGGACTCAGAGTCAACATCAATTTCAACACATATTGAGGAGGAGCTCACGTCAAGGGGCAAGAAACCATACTGGAAAAAAGAAAATTATCTTAATCCTCTTTTGATTGTCATTATCAAAAAGGGAAAGATTGTTATCCCATATTCTATTTTAATGATAAATTCAAAATTGTAGGATAAAAATAAAAAAGAAAAGAAGCACACAGGGAAGGATAAGGATCAATAAAAATTGGTACTCAAATATACAATAAAAGATCATATAAGGTAGACACATGAAACTAAAAGAATATTGATATGCATGCATACATTAAAGGACAAGGATCAAGAAGAGTAGTACTCAGACATACAAGAAAAATAAAATTAATTAGAAGAACATCAGAAATCATCCACTAAGAAAATCAAAGTATAGTAGTTGACCGACCATTGCCAGAAATAATCAATTTTACATGAAATATTTATACAGATTTGACCTCATCATTCATATATCAAAGAAAGTTTCAAACGACAATCAATCTCAGCCTCCATAGATGAAGCGTCAATTACCATTTCTTGCATGATCGTTGGTGATGTCGCAGAGTAGCATAGATTGTCTCACAAGTTAATCTTCAAAGGGTTCATATCATGTGATGCATGTGGACTAGATTCATTGGTTGGATCATAGTCTTTCTTTGCGGCAGAGTTCTTGGAACTAGAGAGCTAGAGTAAAGTTAGAGTTTTCTTAATCCTTTCGGCCATACAGCACCTTCCTTTTGAAGCATTTGCAGAGGACCTTGATATATTTAGGGTCGAGGAACCAAAAGCAAGAATTGATGTGGATGACACTAAAAGTGTTTGTTGTCTCAGAATAGTTGTTTTTCTCCTCGTAACAACTCTGAAACTTCTAAAAGTAACACCAAGGATTCCTTCTACTTCAGTAGAGAACTTAGTGTCAACAGTCTTAGAGGAAGTTTATCTTCTTGAAATCCAATTCAAGCTTTTGTAACAAGGGATCGATGTTTGACCCCCTTGCTTTCTTCTGCCAATGCTTATTATATTCTTAATGCCTAGTTATTGCTTGTGATCATATGCATTAGTATATTATGTGTCTATACTATTATTCTCCTTCTTACGTACTTTTGTTAATTTAAAAAGGGGGAAGCAAAACTCAGGACTCAGAGTCAACATCAATATCAACACATATTGAGGAGGAGCTGGCTCACGTCCAGGGGGAGCAAACCATACGGAAAAAGTAAAGTAAATTACAGTTGAATCCTCTTTTGATTGTCATTGTAAAAAAGGAGAACATTGTTATCCCACACTCTATTTCAATGATGACATGTAATGATAAATTCTAAATTGCATGCATGATAAAAGAAAAGAAAAAATTCACACAAAGAAGGATAATTAGGATCAAGAAAAATAGTACTCAAATATACAAGAAAAGATTATCCAATATGGATTCAGAAGAATAATTGGTATGTATGCATATATGGAAGAACAAGGATAAAGAAGATTAGTACTCAGACATAAAAAGAAAATCGTCCATTAAGAAAAGTAAGCAGAATGAAGGAAAGTATAGTAGTCGACCACACATGGAGAAAAATTAATTTATGTGGAATCTCTATATGGACGTATATTTTCATTCAGGATTAGCCTCCACATCGAAGGAAAGAAAATCAAACGACAATCAATCTCAGCACCTCTGATGTAGGAAGACGAAGATCAAGAGATCAAGTGTACAATTTCACTTGAACTAGAAATGCTATTCATTCTTTTATCTTGCAATAAATATTGTATTTGATAAGATGTTGTTAGTGGGGCACAAAAGAAAAAGAAAGATTAGTGTGAGTTTTTGAAATTAGAGGTTGTAGTCATTAGAGGATATGTGAAGTTATCCAGATCGGGAGATATCAACTCAAGTTGTACAATCCAGTTCATTCAAATCTCTAAAGAAAATCGTTATAAACCAAAGGAACTGGATTAGGCATCAAATCGATGATCTGAACCAATATAAAACTTTATATCCCATTTTATCTTTTAATCATTCAATCTATTCTCATATTAACTAACTTGCAGGTAAGTCGATTAACACTTAGTAACAATCGACTATAGATTTATGAAAATATTTCAATTCACCCCTACTCTTGAGTTTCACATTTGAAACAACTGGGACGGAGCCATCCTTTTCCTAGGGTTGTCTTCACCGAAAAATTACATTGCATATAGAAATCAAATTTTGATTTAATAAATATATATACAAGTATTGAAACCTTTTAACACAAGTTGAAGATTTAGAGCCCGTTTGGATTGACTTAAAAAAAGTAGTTTTTAAATCAAAAATAAAAAGTCAAACTGAAATGACTTTTAAATCAAAAAATAAAAAGTAGGGGAAGACCTACTTTTGGTTTCTGACTTATTTTAAGACATTTTTTACCTTGTCAAACACTTCGTAACTTATTTTACGTCATTTTTTACTTATTTTAAGTTATTTTTTATATTTGTCAAACACTTTCAGAAATCAAAAAATGACTTAAAAGTAAGTTTGACCAACTTTTAATCCAGTCCAAACACCCTCTTAGTCTAATGGTTAAGGGGTTGTAAAACTTTTGTTAGGTCACGTGTTCTCAAACCTTATTAGCCTCATAATTATTTTTTTACTACAATCATTACATCCCCTTAATGAAAATTTTGACTTCATAATTATTTTTTTACTACAACCATTACATCCTCTTAATGAGAATTTTGGCTCCACTCCGAGACTACATAACTAATGCATGGACTAACAAGTAACAAACCCTACCAAACATGATGGAAATGATTGTCCAAGTCAAATACATTACAACCATTTTCTCAAATAATTAAGAGGCAATGATATACAAAAATGTATAGTGTATTCATTATATCCACTTGCTCTCTGCATTTTGATGACTGTTATTAGCGGGGTAGAGTTATACCTTTTAAGGGGATGTGAAAATTCGCAATTAGTATCTTTTCTTAGTAATTCAAGTCAACCAACAAAAAATGATTCATATATAATTAGAGTCTTCTACCTTACTGTAAGGATAAGATCAGTATATATCATATTCTTTCTAAATTCTATTATGAAATCACATTGAATATGCCATTATTGTATCCATGACCGTTAATGCTTAGCAATTAGCACTATATGACGATTTATGTACAAAACTCTTAATATGAGTTGAGAAATTATGAAGCATGATTGATTAATTACCTAAAATTTCGATGTTGGTGGGGTTTGACTTCCCACCCGCCATCAACGCACTTTCTTAATAGGACCATTGAACCTAAGCATTAGAGGTCAAAATTAGACCTGCTTTGGATCTACCAAGTCGATTGAAAAGAAAAAACTAATTCACCGTTCGATATTCTTTTATATCATTTGAACTCTAAGCATAGAATTACACGTGCAAGTTTTTCTACTTGTGGCTCGTCTGTGCTTTCCGAAGCGCTGCCTGTGACTCAGCAAGGGAGAAGGGGGCGGAACTGCACACTTTTGTGTTCAAAGTATTGTCTGAGTGAGTGGGAAGCCTCTACCAAACAAAGCTTTCTTGAAGAGACAGGGTTGGTTCCTTTTCGTTTTACAATTTGATTGAAAAATGTGAATAATATATAATCCCTAACAGCTTGTTTGGATGGGTGTTACTATTGTATTATTAATATCTTTTACTCTTTTTGATTGTTATTTATATAATATCTGAAATCTCGAAAGTAGTATTATAATGTTGAATCTGAGGAAATGTCTTTGAAATTACCTTTTTTTTTAAAAGAAAAGTTATATATAAATTAATAATTACCTCTATAAGAAAGATGCTACTCATACAGTTGGAAAGGGGGATTTTTAGTAACAATATTGAAACCAATTAGGTGCAATGAAACTTGTGTGTTTGGTAGAGGGTGTATCAATTATGATTGTATCAAAGCCACAAGTCAGAGAAAGGCATACAAAAATGTCTAAAGCATTAGGTAGACTGTTAGCACCAAACTAACGACTACTACTATTATTAGTATATATAATTATATATATCACTAGTGAACTTCAAACTAACTACTACTACTAGCTAGTATTATTTTTTTCTAGTAAGTTAAGTTGTTGCTTTTGGACTAAATGATACATGTACAACATCCCTCTATATAAGTAGGGATAACAATATCCATCATTTCATAAACTTGTGTTTTTCTCTTTCCAAATTTCCCTTTATATAAGTTGGTTTAATTAATTAACTAGACGTTATATACAATGGCCTTTGCAGCAATTTTCCTATTTGTTCTTTTTGTTTCTCCGATAATGTGTTATGGCAAGGATCACATTGTTGGAGGCAGCGATGGGTGGAGTCAATCTGGAGATTATTCCACTTGGGCATCTGCTCAAACTTTCAGTGTTGGAGACAACCTTGGTAACTTAATTTGCCTATCTTTCTTTATTTTCCCTTCACAAGGAATTACAATAATTTTTCATATGTTCATTTAACTGATAGTTATTATCTCGAAAAGTTGGAAGCAAAACGAAAGGTGATTTTATGAGATAATAATTATTATTAGATGAGTGACTGTATGAGAAATTTTGTTAAAGAATGGAAAAAAGTCTCATATTGGTGATTAATTAGATGAGTGATATCCTTATAGGTCTTGGACAATCCTGCTGCATTTCAACTAGATTTTGGTGTGTAAACCTAATTTTACAAAATCAACTAAATTTTTCTAGGTTCTAGGAGTAGATAATAATTAGATGGCTACATGTGGTGATTTCCCAATCGATTTGCGATGCATTATTGAAAATATTATGATATGGTTGACTTGTAAGAGTTTTATGACTTCAATAAATCACATCTTATTCTAGGTTCAACCGACTAGATATAAAAACCATATACTATTATGTTTGTACAGTCAGTATACCTTTTATGTTATTTTTATTTATTATTGGAGATACATAAAATTATTTCATTTATTTTAATCGAGAATTATGTCTTTGCTTTTCACTAATTGCCATAAAAGTTTTAAATATTCTAAGTAAACTAACAAAGAAGCTCAGATGCGCAGTGGTAATTGGCAATGATACAGGTACATTGGTCACTCGAATACAATTCATCAAAAAATTTAGTGTGTATAAACTTTTAAGCTTCCTTGCTTGCTAAAGCCTTGTCTGACATACTTGTTTCTCTTTATTTTGTGGAAATTGTAGAATGGGATTTTCATGATGCATGTGATTGATATAGTAAAAAGTAAATTAAAATAGTACTGGAAAAGAAACTTTATATGAATATGTTTTGGCAGTGTTTAACTATGGTGGAAGTCATGGAGTGAACGTAGTAAGTAAAGATGACTATGAGAATTGCAACACTGGAAATGCTCTCTTAACTTACACTGGTGGACAGAATAGCATACCCCTTTCAAGTTCAGGTGACATGTACTTTGTTTGTCCTACACTTAATCACTGTGTCACTGGCATGAAATTGGCTATTAAAGTTGAAGGAAGTTCCTCACCAGCAACTCCCTCTGCCACAAAGTCTATGCAACCTAATGCTGCATCTACCACATTTGGCAGTATGACCACAATGGTTTTTGGATTTGCACTTGTCTTTGTATTTATGGGCTAGGAGAGAGGCAGTGCTATATATGAATCTATTTCATTTGTGTATATTTCCTCTGTTATTTGTTCATGAGGGGTAAAACTCCTATATTGTGTTGCCTAATTAATGAATTTACGCATCTTAGTAATATTTCGAGAAACTGGCTTCTAATGTGTGAATGCATGAAACTTGAATTCCATTTATGTGACCATGGATTCAAAACTGGGACATGACCTTTATTCAAAGCAAAAGAAAGAAAAATTTACATGGGTGGTGGATTAGTCCATCTTCTCTTCATCTCTGACTTCGATCGAACCTCTTTCAGTTTGCCATCTGCTTCATAATCTCTTTCCATAACAAGGTTCACTCCTTCATCTGAATACCACCCAACTCCTATACATAGAATCCCATCCTTGTTCACATCAACATAACTCGTAACGCCTCCTGGTAGCCAAAGAACTGTTGCATCCTGCATGTCTAACAATTCTTCTTCTCCAAAGTACACTGGATTTTCTGGGAGGCTTCTCTTCTTCAGGTTTTCCGTGCATAGGTAAACATACGGCATGCCCTGAGTTGTTTCCGTTGTGTTGTCCTCACCGTAGATAGGTGTTGCACTCATCTCAAACACTTTCCAAGATCCAGTCAGCTCTGATGGTTGGACTCTTCGTCTTTGAGAAAAAGGCTTCACGTCCAGCTCCATGTCACTATTATTCTCAAAAGAAATGATTAGAAGATTTAATACTTCCTCCATTTCATTTTATATGGTCGTACTTGACTAAATATGAAGTTCAAAAGGGACTTTTAATACATACCAAAAGTACTTTTACAACTTATGGTCATGACATTTCTGTGAGAATAAGAGCTTCTTTTTTTAAAGAAGAGCCATTTTATATTGGTTATAACAGCATGTTCTTATGGGTGATGTGAAAAGTTTAAAGATAAAAAGCTTCTAAATATGAAAAGGAGTCTTTCTTTTTTAAAGAGACTAAAAAGACAAGAACGTCATATAAAATGGAACACAGAGGGAGTAGTAGTACGGTCATGCAGAACAGAATGCAAAATACAGGCTTTATAAGTATCCATTACATTAAAATATGTTTCAAACTGAAAGGATATTGTTACATAATGAGGTGAGAGATAATTATTGATCCAGTATCCTCCTTCAGTCCGGAAAAATCTCTACCTATTCTAACTCCACAAATGGTGGTCAGTAACCAAATGTTGCAGTGGAGTTGGGCGCTGAGAGGGATGTTTGGAGGAAGAAGGAGAAAGAGAGGGGATTAGGATTTATTTTGTGAGGTGTCTTTCTTTTTTTCTTTATTGACATGTATTTATCTTATTGGTCTGATTTGCAACATATGAAGCAATTGATCTCACACGCCTGAACTTACTAACATATGTTGAGTGTGGTGCTCAATAGGCACATTTTTGTTGAGGTTCGAGTGTTCAATAGGCATATAAGGTGTTAGAATGAGGATGGGAACAAACTTTGAGGGGCCACCTATATATTTGGCCAACTTACAACAATAGATTTTGGCCCACGCCAGACATTATATTGAAGGATTACAGAAGTAAACAAATTAACATTTCAGAATTACAACCTATAGCAATCAAATATAAGATACCGATACCTTTGGTCAGCTAGATTAGCAGTACTAACCCACTGCTCTTCATACATAGCAACCCTCAATATGTGGATGTCTGAACCCCCATTACTAAACTCTATTGTGTGCACCATGCGGAGTCTCTTGTGACAACCTTTTACCAGACACTGTCAAGGAAAATAAGGGAAGAGAAATTAACTTTCCTTCCAAGGGATGTATAAAACAAACATTACACTAGGATAATGTTGTTAGTGGAAACTGATAAGATAGGAGATATTTTACATAGCAACGCTTAAGAAGGGAAACTGATAAGTAGGATTGCTTTTGACATCTCTCTCAAAGAAAAATTTAAAACAGAACACTAGGTACAAAATGGTGCTAGTGCTGCTTCCAAGTGTCATTTTAAATTAAGGGAACAAACGAGCTCACTCAACTAGTAAAAAAAAAAGGTCATGAAAAATAGCTGTTGTTTAAAGCACTGTTTAGGTCACTCACATTGACTTCAAGAACACAGATTGAATGCATCTCCCTCACCCCACCCCCAAACACCCGCAAGAAGAAGAGAGTGAGTTGAGATATTCCAAGAGTTAATTAAAATTAAAAGAGCACTAAAGGAAATGGGGACATTCATCAAATCCTAGAAGAAGCTAAAGAGGAGATTTGAAGTTGATAGAGTATATGGATATAAGAGCTAGTTATATTGTCGAGATTGAACTTCGAGACTGATTGGAAGCAAGTAATTGGTTATTGAGTGCATATAGTGATAACAAAAGGTCCCGTCTTTGGAAAGCCACTACTAGGTGAAGAAGGAAGTCAACAAAGCTAACAGTTGGCTCTCATGCCTTTCAGCAAGTGTTGCCAAACAAAAAGTACCACAAGAACAACATACCCAGTGTAATTCCACAAGTAAAGCATGGGGAGGATAGAGTGTATGCAAACCTTACCCCTACATCGGGAGGTAGAGAGGTTGTTTTAGATAGACCCTCAGCGCAAGGAAAAGCAGAACAAAGCAGTCCAGTAAAACAAAATAAAGGAAATGAAAGAAGTCATGGCAAAATACTACATAAAGCATGATAAAGCAATTTGAAGAAAATGAACAATAACTACCACAAAATAATACGAAAATTGAAGTGCACAACACACATAATAACATAAATCGAAGGACAAGAAACACAAGAGGAATTTAAAGACTAAAGCATAGGTTTTCAATAAAGATACTGAATGGAAAAAATAACAGAAGCATGTAATGCAAGAAAAAATAACCTTAAACACAAGCAACAATTATCCGAACAAATAATTGAAATAATTACCATTACATAAAGTAGATTAAGTAAAATCATGGTAATAAATATTTAACCATTCCAAAGTTCTGACTAGATGCAAAGAAGCATGTTTAAGTTCCTTTTGATACAAAATTTCTAACTTCCTATTTGTTATCACCAAATATTCGTTCTTTTTTTTTTTTTGACAAAGGTAACAGTTTTGTGTATTAATCTTCAACACTAAAGGCTGGGATCCCAAATTTACATCATGGAGCTACATACAGTTGCGAGTACTCAAAACAAAACAAAACTAGAACCTACTTCAACTTACAAAGAACCTAGGATATCTATAACAACTATAGGATCATCTACATACTCCAAACTGCACCAATAGCAAAAAGTGATTATGCAATTCGTTTTGATC
>JAJOOF010008978.1:0-22015 GCA_029582545.1 Solanum lignicaule | reverse complement strand
TATGGTTTATATATATATATATATATATATATATACACTTTAACTTTAAATAAACCTGAAGACTTGTAACTAGGATATGTAGGGATTTTTAGAGGTAAAAGAAGTTTATAGGAGTTAATAAAGAGAGGGGAAACATAATCACGACATATAGGAACATGCACTAAATGAAACAAGAAAAAATTACCCCAATGACGCCTGGCATACTGGTGGCGCACCGCGCCAGGCCCCAAAGTACTGGGGCTGAGTTTGGGCACACTACTGGCACGCTTCCTAAGGTCTCAAAGTACTGGGGCTGGTTTTGGGCGTACTGGTGGCACGCCACCCAGTCCTTCCCCAGCAATTTTTGACGAATTCTTTTGGTAAAATTAAAGCTTCAAATTAGTTTAGAATAGGGAAATTTCTCCAAAAATCTTCTTGTTTCTCAAACCCAAAGTCAATACATGAAAACTTTCACATGATTCCTTTTTAAACATTACTTTACAAATCCATAGGGTTTATGTGATTCAAGCAGGGATGACATAACAAGATTCTAAAAAGAACAAGAAAATCAACTTCAATTTTTAAGGAATGAAATTCAATACCAAGAATCATGGACGGATACTTTAGATTTACCAATTTCTTGACTAAATATAGATGTAGAGTGTGAGGACAAATAATTTCAACACTATGAGAAGCCTTACATACCTGGAAAGAACAATGTCTTGGCGAAAATCAATGAATCTTGAGTAAGCTTGAAAACCTAGTTTTTCTCCTCTTGGAATCTCACTCTAATTTCTCTAAGTGATTAGGAATGTGAAAAGTAATTTGAAATCTGATTAAACGCTAATTTGCAGCAATGAAGGCAAAAGAGAAAGGCAAGGACATTACTGGGCAAAAAGGAGCAAAAAAGTTGAAAAAGCTGAAGAAGGAGAAAAGGAGTTCTGAAGTCAACGAGTGGCTCTTCAGCTCGCCAAAAGTTATAGCAGGCCGCCCATGAACAAAGCCAACTCGGCGAGGAAATTGGAGTTTCAGTGATGCACCGAATGGATCGGCGATAGAAGTTTTGATCGCCTAAAGTCACAGAAGGGAAGAGTGGAAAAGCCAAGCCAAGAAGGCGATGGAGAGGAGTACTCGGTGAGTTGCCGACTTGGTCGGTGAAGCTCAACTTATTTTGCCGAATGGTTTCGAAGTTGAAAATTTGGGAATGTATAAATGCGATTTTAAAAAGGAGAAAAGGAGTTCTGAAGTTTAGAGAGTTCCCACATTGTCTAGTTTTGGGTTTTTGATCCCTAACACTGTTCTTTGACCTTTTTGAGTAGAGATTTAGGGTTTATTTGATTTGAAATTCAATTTGTGCATTTCAAAGACTTGTAGATTGTTATCAAAGTTGATGGAAAACATAGTTGGTAACTATTTCTTGCTCTTTATAATGTGTGGCTAAAACCCCCATTCTTGAGGGTGTTATTATGTGATTAAATGCTTCAATTAGCTTATGGGTGTTAGTATTTACTAATTTTGATGTTGGTTTGAAGTGGGTTCAATTGATAGTTGAGTTTTAATTGATGAATTGTAGTTGCAAATACAATTCTAAGCTTTCTTGAGAAAGAGATTTTAGTGTTAAAAACTATTAATTGATGATTGTAGTGAATGGGTTATTGTAGACTAAGCTTGAGAAAGTGGGTCTAAATTCAATCTTACCAATCTAGCTTGAAATAGTAGAATAATTGACGAATTGGGTTGTTTATATTTGCTATGCTTGTCGAGGTTCGAGAGAACTCGCTTGATTCGTGATAGCTGATTGAGAAATTACTATTACACCTAAAGCCTAGCCTACCCACTAAGATTCAACGATTTTTAGTAAGTAATAATTACCCATCTAGCGAAATTGGCATTCAATTGATCACACTCTCAAGGATCCCTCTCTACTTGTTTAGTCCTAATTGTTCGAAGTTGTTAATTATTCACGCAAACCCCCCCTCCCAATTGACATTAATTGTCAAAACCCTGCCATTTACTTTAATTATTTAGAAAATATCTACTTATACAAGCGATTAGAACACTCATTTCACTTCGTAATCAAATTCTTTATCGTATCACTCCATGTGGGATCGACCCCAACTCTTTGTTGGGTTTATACTTGATTGCGATGGCCTGCACTTAGAATTGGATGAAGTGTAGTTGAGCGTGATTCATTGTTGATTTTGTATCACAATTGGGTTGTTTTGAATTGTGCATTAATATGGGAATGGTCATCTCCTCATTAATTATGTTAACATGTCATTTGCATTGATCCTTAAACATGTTTATGACAAGTGTTATGTGAATTGAGGAAGAAAAAGTGATGAGTCTTGGATTTTGACTCATTTAGGGCTTAATATTCATAGTTTTAGTGTCCTCAATGCCTATTCTATGCTCCAAACTGATGTTTAAATGCTAATTTGCAGCAATGAAGACAAAAGAGCAAGGCAAGGACATAACTGGAAAAAAAAAACCAAAAAGATGAAAAAGACGAAGACAAGGAAGACTGATGATCGCTAAGACCACTCGGTGAGTGGTCGAGTGGTCCTTCATCTCACCAAAAATTACAGTGTGTCAGCCCTAGGAAAAAGCCAACTCAGCGATGGAAATGGCATTTCGACGAACCGCCATTTGGATCGGCGACGGAGATCCTGATCGTCCAAAGTTACAGAAGAGGAATGGTGAAGAGTCAAGTCAAGAAGGCGATGGAAAGGGACATTTGGTGCATCATTGACCTAGTTGGTGACGCTCGACTAATTCCGTCAAATGGCTCCAAAACCAAAAATCTGGGAAGATATAAATATGATATTAAAATAGTTTCAGGAGTTCCAAAATTTTGAGCGATATTTCTGAGTGTTTGAGAGTTCCTACATTGGGTTTTTTATCCCTAACACTTTTCTTAGAGTTTTTGAGTAGAAATTTAGAGTTGGGTTTGGATTTTGGACTAATTTTTAGCATTGTGAAGACCTGCAATTTGTTACCCAAACTGATGGAGAACATAGTTGGTAACATTTTCTTGCTTTTTATAATATTTGGCTGAGGGTGTGATTATGTGATTAATTCTCTCAATTCGCTTATGGGTGTTGGTATTTACTGATATGATTGTTGATTTGAAGTGGGTTCAATTGATAGTTGAGTTTTCACATATGAATTGTAGTTACAAATACAGTTCTAGTTTAGTGTTCTATGCTTCCTTGAGAAAGAGGTTTTAGAATTAAAGTGATCAATTAATTATTGTAGTGATTGAGTTATTGTAGACTCAGCTTGAGAAAGTGGGTTTGAATCCAATCCTACTAATCTAGCTCGAGAGAGTAAATTAATTGAGGTTTTGGAGTGTTTAGATTGTTGGGCTTGTCGAGGTTAGAGAGAACTCTCTTGAATCGTAATAGTTGATTGAAAAATAGTTGTTACACTTAAAGCCTAGCCTACCCACTAAGATTCAACGACTTTCAATAAATAATAATCACCCATATAGCGAAATTGGCGGTTAATCGATCACATCCCCAAGGATCCCTCTAATTGATTACTCCCATTTTTTCGTATTTGATCATTTTCACTCTAATTCCCCCAATTGACACTAGTTGTCAAACCCTGAAAATTTAATTTAATTGTTTTGAAACTGTCTATTCCTATAACCGACTAGAACACTCTTTTCACTTTGCAATTGAATTCTCTACCGTATCACTCCATGTGGGATCAACCTTAACTCTTCGTTGGGTTTATACTTGATTGTGACCGCCTACACTTAGAATTGGATGAATTTTAGTTGAGCGTTATCAAAAAATGGCGCCGCTGCTGAGGAGTGATGTTTAGAATTCTTTTAGTGAAGTCTAGTTGTGAGTTGATTGTGTTGTAGTTGAACCAATTTACTTTTGTTTGTTGTTGGCTACTCTTGAACAGGTGACGAGATGAGTGTCAACGGGAGCAATGCTAGCCAACTTGGACACAATGATGACATCGGTAACTTGCACGATGTCAATGAAGTTCATTTGGGAACCGCGGGTGCTATTCGGTTGCCTCTGGTTATGGGCAAAGTGGTATTTCACCTGACTAGTACCATGATGCAGTTGTTGCAAATGAAGGGTTTATTCGGAGGGCTGGCTCATGAGCATCCCCATGACCACATTCGGAACTTTGTAGACGTGTGTGGGCCATTTTCATTTAAGAACATATCTCAGGAGTCAGTACGAGTTCGGTTGTTCCCTTTGGTTTCTCTCATGGGTGAGGCTACAAAGTGGTTAGCCGACTTACCAAGGGACTCAATTACTTCTTGGGATGAGCTCACTGAGGCATTCTATGTAAGGTTTTTCTCTCCTTCGAAGATGATGGCATTAAGAGATAATATTCAGGGCTTCAAACGATTGGATGGTGAAAAAGTTCATGAGACATGGTTGAGGTTTTATAAATTGCTGCTCCAATGTCCAACTCATGGACTCCCAAACAACGTGTTGTTACAACATTTGTACCGAAGTCTAGATTCGGTTAACAAGGGTGTGACTGACCAGCTTGTCCAATGAGGAATTATGCAACAGCCATTTGAAATAGCATCTACTTTTCTTGATGGGATGAAGAAGATTAATCGTGCTTGGTACACTAGGGAAGATCAAGCGTCTCCTTTGAACTTCAGGATGACAAAGGAGAAAATAGAAAAGGACCAAGAATGGGATGAAAACATGGCTAAAATGATGACCCAAATGGATCATTTGTCAAAACATGTCATGGGTAGTGGTTCTAAAGTTGTGAATGCAGTTGGAGTTAGTGGAGTGAATCTCAATGAAGCGAAATTTGAAGCTATGTACAATGAGGAGGTACACTTCCTAGCAAATCAAGGAGGTTTCTGCCCGAATTATCCAAGATCGGGTGGAAAACAAGGTTGGAATAGAGAGCATGATGACGGTTGGAGAGACCATGATAGGGAATGGCACAAATTGGAGAGAGAAGGACGGGGAAAAAGAGAGATATGTACCTCCCCAATAGCGTCAAAAGCCAAAAGAGCAAAGGGCTGATCTTGAAAATTTCCACACTGAAGATATGCTTGCACGCATTCTCAACAAAGTTGAAGGGTCGGACAAAGAGCTAAAAGAAATGAAAGATGATGTCTCAACTATGAACCAAACAGTTACTTCACACTCGGTATCGATTAAGCAGCTGGAAACACAAATGGGTCAAATCTCCACTCATTTGAACCCAAGACCAAAAGGAGGATTACTGAGTGATACCATGGTCAACCCAAAGAATGAATCGTGAAAGCGTATCTTCTTTGTGCCACAACGTTAAATAAGGCACGTCTTGGAAGGCAACCTAAGTTTTTAGCTTTCATTATTGCTATTTGAATAACGGGTGTTAAATGTGTAGGTTGAAAAGTCAAAATTTTGGGAATAGGAGCAATTAGACGAGCCAAGGCACCAATCGGCGACTCGTCAAATAGGTCGACGAGCCTGATCTAGACTGTTGTTTGGACCAACCAAAAGGCTGGTGTTCTGTAAAACTCGACAGACAAAAAAAGCCATTCGGCACATCACCGAATGGTCGGCGACATAAGTGAGCATCGTCGACTGGCGCACGAACTGAAGGGTTTTAAAGGCCTGAACCGTTTTTAAATTCAAAAACTTCCCTCATTTCATATTTTCCCACCTTTGCACTTTCACAACCATATTTTTTATATTTGTTCTCGTTATTTTTGCGTGGGGATCATTTACTCATCGGGATTTCATGCGTTTTTGCTTGTCGATTCTCTAGCCTAGCACTCATTAATCTAATCTTGAGGTTGGTGATTCGAACCCCGTCTTAATTTTTTGTAATTCCCAAATGCATGCTCGTAACTTAGTGAATTATCTGTGTGATCCTAGTTGTGTGAATGATTTGTGTTAGTTTGTGCTTTTGTCGTACTTTGTTTATGCATATTTTGGCCTATAATTGTTGTATCTCGTGTGTGTGAATGATTAAAATTGTGGGTTGAGTTATTAATTTGTTGGTTCTAGTGTGGATGAAGACTGAGTAACCCCAATTTCACCGATCAACTGATTTTGCCCAATAATAGAGCGGGTGACGTCATTCTTAAGGGCAAAAGACATCGATTGGCCAATTTTAGATAAATCAGGGGAAGTCTGAGTACCCTGAGGTGATTAGTGTTATGGGTTTGGGCTTAATTGCGTAAAATAGGTGTTTGTTTCAATCTCGTGGGATATGGGTTAGAAATTGGAGGTTGGGGTAAAAAACTGGCACGAAGGACCTTTTGGCGAGCTTAGTCGAGCACACCGAATGGTGTGGCGGTTCACCCAATGACTCTTGGATCGCCTTTTTATTCTCCAATTTTGTTGAATTGATTTCGTAAAATTCGGTGATATGCCTGAGCTTGCCAAGTTCACTTGGTGACTCACCGAATATCCTTTAGATCACCCTTTTTTAGGCCAATTTTTGGAAACCATAAGTAACATTCAACAATCTACTTTTAGTTCACCGAATGGTGTCGGCGATTCACCAAAAGGCCCTGGACATCACCGACTTGTGCCGAATTCTAAGAAATTTTAGTTTGGAACATTCAACGAGCCCGACTTGGCTCACCAAATGAGTTCGGCGACTCGCCGAATGACTCAGCGAGTCTTCCTGCACATTTTTAAACTTTGATAATTTCTCAAACTATTTCTAACGTAGGGATAATGTTGTTTTGGAGGTATGCACAAACGATGCTGAGAGAAGGAGAGTTTCACTAGTGGACATTTCCCCGGTAGTTGATGTAGAGACGTTGCCGACTGACACAGCCCCTCCTATCCAGGCCAGTGAGCCTATAGGTACCCCTAGAACCTCCACTTATTTTCCTTCTAGTTCTGCTACTGCTGCCCCATCTACTGTTGCTGCCTCTCGACCACCATTGACCTAGGCCATGCTATTTAAGATGGGCCATCTGGCCCAATCTGCTATTGTTTGTACCTTCTAGGTTGAGGTTTTTGTCCCTGGGATGACTGAGAGGGCTATTGATGTTGTCTTATCTCCTATTCAGGCTGAGTTGAGAGAGTACCGAGAGTTGATTGATGCACATGGCTTGGCTTTAGATACCCTCACTGTGAGAGTAGAGGCTTGCGAGCCTGGTAAGGGTGAGTCTGAGGATGTTGCGGCCTTGAAGGCCGATATTGTTGGGTTGAGGCATAATGTGGATGAGCCGAAATCCACAGATCTTTCTATGTTATTCGGCACGGTGGACCTTCCCAAGGTCCCGAGCACTGAGTTCCAGCCATTCCTGAGATCTATCCGGCTACTACGACCGGAGATGTTGTTATGGCTGATGATGATGCCGAGTCAGAGGCTCCCGAGAATGATGAGGAGGAGTTTGGTACACAAGACACAGTAGTATATGATGACCTAGAGGACCTCGAGGGAGAGATGGTGTGGACAGTTGTGGAGGTGTCTCTTAGAGATACATCAATGGTGGGCTCTAGTAGAGCAAAAGATATGGTTAAGTTGGGCACTGATGCCCAAACTTAGGGAGCCACCGATAAGCAGAGCTCACTGCCGGCTTAGCCTGACAAGGGGATTTTGACTCTTTTAAGTTTTCTATTTAGACTTGCTTTTTATTTTGAATTTGAGGACAATTGATTGTTTTGTTTTGCAGGGTGAGGTATCTTCATACCTGCCTCTGTTGGGTTGTTTTTGTTGATAAGTTGTTTTTGATAGCCTGTTGTGAATTCTTACTTTTTGTGACTATCAGTTTTTGGTTTTAATATGTGTTGGTTTTGACCCAAATTAAAAATGTGCCACATCTTGATGTTTGTGAATGTGGTTGTTCTCTTGCAATTTTGAGTGTAAGTTGCGATCAATACCGCTAACTTAAATAGTGCTCTTCATTGAACGATATGTGTGTACGATTCCAATGAGGCAAATTTGATTTGCATAAGTCATATGTGAACTCTTAGCATCTAACTGGTCGGTTGTTGAAATTAATCTTGTGTTGATCGTTCCACGCGAGCTAAAATTTGTAGAGTCTTGTTTGATGATTGTAATGAATGCCATGTGTGGTGAGGTTATCTTGAAATGTGTGTGTGATAATACATGGAACTTGCCCCGTTAGTCCAATTGACTAATGTAGGCGATTGATAGAGATGATCTAAGGCACAATTTGTAAAGAGTGAACCAAAATTGACTAATGTAGGCAAAAAAGTTGAAAAAGATGAGTTTACGCTTTTTCCTCCTCTTTCGATAAGCTTTTCATAGCCGTAGTCGTACTCAAGTACCCTTGCAAGGGAATCCACTTCTGAGATGGAGAGAATCCCGGGATGAAGACAAGGAAGACTGATGATCGCCAAGGCCACTCGGCAAGTAGCCGAGTTGTCCTTCAGCTCACCAAAAATTACAGCGTGCCACCCTTGGAAAAAAGCCAACTCGGCGATGGAAATGGCATTTTGGCGAACCACTGATTGGATCGTCAATGTAGATCCTGAACGCCTAAAGCTACAGAAGAGGAATAGTGAAGAGTCAAGTCAAGAAGGCAATGGAAAGGGACATTTGGCGCATCGCCAACCTGGTCGGCGATGCTCGATTAATTCCGTTGAATGGCCCCAAAACAAAAAGTCTGGGTAGGTATAAATGCGATTTTTAAAATAGTTTCATGAGTTCCAAAATTTTGAGCGATTTTCCTGAGTGTTTGAGAGTTCCTACATTGGGTTTTTGATCCCTAACATTGTTCTTAGAGTTTTAGACTACAAATTTAGAGTTGGGTTTGGATTTTGAACTAATTTTGAGCATTGTGAAGACCTGCAATTTTTTACCCAAACTGATGGAGAACATAGTTGGTAACATTTTCTTGTTTTTAATAATGTTTGGCTAAAACTCCCATTCTTGAGGGTGTGATTATGTGATTAATTTTCTCAATTCGCTTATGGGTGTTAGTATTTACTTATTTGATTGTTGATTTGAAGTGGATTCAATTGATAGTTGAGTTTTCACATATGAATTGTAATTGCAAATACAGTTCTAGCTTAGTATTCTATGCTTGCTTGAGAAAGAGGTTTTAGAATTAAAGTTATAAATTGATGATTGTAGTGATTGGGTTATTGTAGATTTAGCTTGAGAAAGTGGGAATGAATTCGATCCTACTAATTTTGCTCGAGAGAGTAGATTAATTGAGGTTTTGGGTTGTTTAGATTGTTGGGCTTGTCGAGGTTCGAGAGAGAACTCGCTTGATTCGTAATAGTTGATCGAAAAATAGTTGTTACACTTAAAGCCTAGCCTACCCACTAAAATTCAACGACTTTCAGTAAATAATAATCACCCATATAGCGAAATTGGCGGTTAGTCAATCACAACCAAGGATCCCTCTGTACTTGATTAAACCCCTATTTTCGTAGTTGATAATTTTCACTCTAATCCCCTCAATTGACACTAGTTGTCAAACCCCTACAATTTAATTTAATTGTTTCAAAACTGTCTATTCCTATAACTGACTAGAACACTCCTTTCACTTTCGTAATTGAATTTTCTACCGTATCACTCCTTATGGGATCGACCCCAACTCTTCGTTGGATTTATACTTGATTGCGACCACCTACACTTAGAATTTGATGAAGTGTAGTTGAGCGTTATCAAAAAGAAATTAAAGAGGATGTACCATTTCGAGGGATGTGTTGCGCGTTGCGATAAATGTTATGATTTGAGGGACGTGTTGTATGTCGCGATGGATTCTATTATTAAGGATCTTGTCGCATGCTGCGATGGGATGCATGGATTGATTAGTCCCACATGGGTCCCGAACTGAGAGACAATGTGTGTGTATCGCTAGGTCGGACATGTATCATCATACTTGGCATAGCATAGGATTTCGTTGTATTCTTTATTCTTGGCTTTGTGTTTGGGAGTTCGCTTGTTGAGTACCGTGTTGTTTGGTACTCACTCCTTGCCTTTACATTTGTGTAGGTTATGAGCCCGGATCTTTGTGATGATCTCTCTTCTTTTCTTGTCCAAAGCTTCCTGTGGAGATTTGTGAGGTAGTTGTTTGTCATCTCAGCGGACCCTCTTACTCCTATTTATGATCTTGTCCTGCTTTAGTGACAACATCATTTAAGACTTGTGTTTTTCTTTCAAATCTATAGTAATACATTAGAGGCTTGTGCATGTGACAATAAGTTTTTGAGTTTTAATTAAGTTGACTTTGTATTCCGCTTTAGTATTGGTGTTAAACGTTCATCCTTATTTTTACTTCCGCATATTATCATTATATTTGGGTTTAGGCTAACTTGTCTTGGTGAGATAAGACGAGCGTCATCACATCCATTTTTTTATCGTGACACCCTCTCACCCCCACCCTCGCATTAAAAAAAAATTCATTTTTTATCCCAATCCTCTACCATCCCCCACTCCCTCCCACGAAGTATTTTAAGGAAATATCTACTTTGAAAGTCAGCCGAGTCGGGTGTGGTCACGACTTAGTTCACAAATCAGGGTAAAAATTTGATTTGAAAGTCAAAATTTGGGTCAGAACTCGAGTCGAGTCAGGTCCTGATCGAAAACTGGGTCACGCATCGATTGTCGAGATCAGATCTCGGATTGATCGTCGGGATCGTATCCAGATTTGAGTGTTGAGATTGGGTCCTAGTTTGAATGTTGTATCCCGGTGGAAGTAAGGGTTAGGTTCTGGGTCGAATTTTGAAACTGTCGTTGGGATCATGTTCTAGTTCGGGTGTCAGGGTCGGTTCCTTGATTGATTATCGGGATTGGTTTCTGAATCAGAAATTATTTTCCTAAGAAATATTTTCTACCCTCTAGAATAAAAGATATTTCTGAAAAAAAATGTTTTTTATTCACTAACCAAACACTAAAAAATATTTTCTACTCACCAACCAAACATGAGAAAATAGTTAGAAATCCACTTGTTTTCCAAGAAAACATCTTCTCGGAAAATATTTTCTTTCATACCAAACAGACCCTTAAGAGTAGTAAGCAAACACAGATTATGAAACTGAATTTTACTTGCCAGACTCATCATTAGATCTTTTCCAATGTGTGGCATTAACATCTTGTATGTTCATTGTGAGCAAAGAAAGTACATATAATGTTTAATCTTCAAGACGGATCAAACTAATGTGGTTTCAAGGCATAAAAAACTGAAATTGGTAAAAATACAAGTTTTCTTTCTTAGACCGAAGAATATTCATCTCTTTTATTTCATAGCACCTGGTGAGAGTTATGAAGGTGTTTATAGATGACACCAAACCAGCAATGGTGGACCCACCATTTTACATAAGTAGATTCAATTAACAAATAGAGATTGATAGTAATAATTAATAGTTTAACCAGCGTCGAAAACGATTTGTTTGTTGCTTTTTTTTTGTTTATTTTTTGTTAATAATGTATCCTCTCTCCTCTTTTTTTTAACAACTCACCGCTTTTTTTAATCTAATAAAGTAGAGAAATAAATTAAAATTTTAAAAATAATCTATTTACGTTTATTTTAACTAAATCAAAGTAAACTAAGACACTATATATAATTTCAACAAAAAATAATTTCATGTTTAGCAAAAATCTATGAAAGAGAGTACCAAAATTCAATTAACAGAAAAAATGTTTGTCGAAGTAACAAGATTATAGAGATTTATTTAATTTGAGTAATTACAAAACAAAATATACAAGGTGAAATAGAAAAAATAAATATAAATATAGTAAATATATGAGTTAGTATATTAAATATGGCTGGTTAATTTTTTTCGTTTTTCTAAAAGCAGTAAAGTCAATTAATTAATACTAAATAAAACATAGCAAAAAACAACATAAAATGCTATAGAGAGGGGATTCGAATCACATCCAGCGTGGATTTGAACCCCTGGACCATTGCTCGATAGTAAAGCTTTGTATCATATGTGTTCAAGTTGTTTATTATATTCAATTTGGAATAATTTTCCTTACATGTACAATAAATTTTTGAACAAAGTTAATTCAACTGAACCCACTTACAACCACGTAGGTTTGCCCCTCCAAATCAGAGCAGCTGGATCACCTGCACCATAACCAATTCTAGCTTATTACATTATATTTTGTGTTCTTTTTCCAATTCTTTTGCAGTTTTGCAGCAAGTTGGAGTTGTTCTCCAAGTTGTTTTCTTTTCTTGTATGTTTGTTTTTTTGGGCTTTTTTCTAAGTCTCTAGCTTGATTTCATTTACTTATATAACCACTAACTGGTACTGGTTTTTTATTATAAAAAAAGGCAATCAATAATTAGAATCTCTTTTTTTTTTGCTGAACAATAATTAGATTCTTAAAATAATGTTACATGTCTGATTATTCAAACATTTAAAATTTGCTTATTTTGAAAAGTGTCTGTCAAAATGGAATTTACGATAAGAACTTGAGGATTTTGTGTTTGATCAAATTGAAATATATTTTTGTTAGACAACTTATATTTAATCAATATCTTGAACTCTGTTTCTAAGTGTCACATTAGGATAAAAGACATAAAGATTTCCTTTACGATTAAATATTGTATGAGTGATATAAAATCACTTTCAATAGTTGTAGAATATGAAATTTAAGTTTAATACCTAAAGCGCACTGTAAGGTTGGAAATATCACTTTTTGCATGCCGACCAGTGTAAAATCATTTAAGCATGATAATAAGTTTCAAGATGAGGTACATGTACATCCCATTCCAAGGGCTTGAATTTAGACTAAAACATGCAACTTTTAGGGCTCGTTTGGTATGAAGGATAATGTATAACTACCTCCAGATCTAATTCTAGGATGAGTTAACCCCATGTTTGGTTGGGATAAAATCGCGGGGATAAGTTATCTGATGATTAAGTGTTACTTCTATACCACATTGAAGGTGAGATAACAATCATGGGATAACTAATCCGGAGATAACTTGTTCTCCAACCAAACAAGACAAGTTATCTGAGGATTAAGTGTTACTTCTATACCACATTGAAGGTGAGATAACAATCATGGGATAACTAATCCGGAGATAACTTGTTCTCCAACCAAACAAGCCCTTTGTATCATTAGATGTTGGATAGTTTTCAGCTGCATTACCATTACGAGTTTGTAGGCATGTGAGGGGTAAAATTAGCTAAAGAGATGTGCTATAATTAATTTCTGAAGCCATAAACTCAATAAATAGGGCATTTCGGAACAAGGCTGCAATAATATTTATTTCAAAGTTGTGTTCCCTATCTATCAATTAGGCATTGACAACATCATGTAGATGAAGCACTTGTATTCACAAAAGGAAAAAAGATACAGATCAAGTAGAGAAAGGTTTAGACGTTATGCAGAAGGTATAATACCACAAAGCACAATGTTGTTCTAGTAGAAAGAGGCCTTCTGCAATAAACATTTGGCTGCACCAATAAAGATAGATGAGGTCTTGATGTTGACTAAGCACGGGATCGTGGTTAAGCCACATTTCAACAACATACCCAGTGTAGTCACACAGTGTGGTCCGGGGAGGGTAAAGTGTACGCAAACTTTACCTGACGTAGAAAGAATGTTTCCAATAGAAACTCGGCTCAAGGAAAAACAGTTCAAAAAAAGAAGTAACTGAAGTACAAGAAACAGCAGATAATCACAAAAATAGCATATAGTTAACAGAACAAACACTACAACAAAACAATACGATAATCAAAGTACAAGAAACAACAAATAGTAACATAAATTGAAGGACAATAAAGTAAAGGAGCAATACTACGCCTACTAATACTAATATGAATGGACGGTAAAGCAACACTTCATTAGAAAAATAAAATTTATGAGCACCCAATGAAAGAGCACACAAGGATCATAACAAAGTTTTGACAATCATTTGCTTTGTCCACCAAATAAAGGTTATGCATAGTAGTCACCCTCCGAAAATCTATGCCAAGCATATCTTCCGTTCAAATTTTCTACATCTTCAAGTTCACTGACATGCTTCAGAATACATAGTTTAATGTTTTATTACACAAGTTCCAGAGATTTTTTAATCGAACGCGTATTACCTAATCGTCTCCCAGGTTCAAGGATTCATTGATTAATTTAGTCCTTGCATAATATGATACATGGGGACATCCTCTTCAGGTAAAGTAGAATTTTTATCAGCTACTTCTGATTATTAAAGGTGCTAAAGACCTAGAAAGACATCAAAGCATAATTATAGATTCCAAAAATGTTTCCAAAGCCACATTTGGTACCAGAATAAAGATATAATGCAAAGTACCAGTTTCTAGGCTTCACAATAAAGGGAATAAAACACTGGCAATTACTAGTAAGTAATAACACAAAGCTCAAGCTGTTGTGTACCTGGAGAAAGTGTATCACTACAATTACCAGGAACCTCATTTATATGTATAACTATACTACTCCCAAAGCCTACGCATCCAACTGATGCAATAAGAAAGTTTTAGGTAACTATTGACCAAACGCAGAACATAAGACTGATGAAACGGTAAGGTAGAATAATGCAAAAGCTAACTTGTGGCCGAGCATATCCCCCGGGCAGCCATTTATTTTTAGGTGCAAGGACTTCATTTACGGTGCTCACATATTTGGCATGTGGAAGCATGCTTCTTATTGAGAAATGTACACTTTTCGCATTCCCAACTGCCAAAAGCATCTTCACTGCACATCAGGCATGTTGTGGTAGAGTCGGCATTCAGAAATGTGCACGAATCACATGCCCAACCTTCAAAATCAGCAATAAACTTTTGTGTTAATGATGCTCCTGTTGCAGAAGATGCCTCTCCTAAATCGTCGTCATCCAACTTTATGATTAAGGATGCCCCAGTATTTGTTTTCCTGTGCTTTTTCCCACCATCTATTCTGCTGCTGCTCCCAGCCACATGTGAAGTTTTAGACAGAGTGAGGTTGTTGCTTCCAGCCACATGTGGAGTTTTAGACATAGTGAGATTGTTACTTCCATCCACATGTACACTTGCCAAGTTTTTCACACTGCCTGCTCCAATGTTCATTAGCTTTCTGCCCCCAGCTAGCAGTAAATTACTCGAGCTGGTTGTGCTGCTCACCCCAGCCACATGTGGAGTTTTAGACAGAGTGAGGTTGTCGCTTCCCGCCACATGTGGAGTTTTAGACAGAGTGAGTTTGTTGCTTCCTGCCACCTGTGGAGTTTTAGACAGAGTGAGTTTGTTGCTTCCATCCACATGCGCATTTGCCAAGTTTTTCACACTGCCCGCTCCAATGTTCATTAACTTTCTGCCCCCAGCTAGCTGTAAATTACTCGAGCTGGTTGTGCTGTTCACCCCAGCTCTTTGTAAAAATTGTGGGCCCAAAGTAAAACTCCTTGTGGCTACAGGTGTCTCTTTTGATTCCATAAATTTGATGCCCCAAGCTTCAAATGGACTTTTTGATGTTCTCACAGTGTTGTCTTCTCTTATATCAAGATTATTGGCCCTATTCGTATGTCCTCTACCAGGAACTAAGACATGTTTCGAGCTTGCAGTGCTGTTAGTACTAGGTAGTTTTGCATTTCTTGTTCTCATGAGGGTCATAATTTTCTCAGCTCTTTCCTTGACGAGCATTCTGTCCCCACCTAGTAATAATTTTTTCGAGTTGGTCCGTTTGCTGCTCACAGCTGGGGTTTTAGAGCTCGTTGCTATGTTTCCAAGAGCTCCTTGTGAATCAACATCTTCAAGACCATTCTCAAGTGCTCTAACTAAATTCTCAAAGTAATTCCTGGTCACACTAGTCAGACTAGTAAGCTTTATACGGAAATCATCAAATGTTTTGGAATTACCTTCTTCAACATTCAGGTAAATCTCCAGTTCCTTCTCTGCACAAAGGTGAAGCCTCTCCAAACCAGCCTCTGCCTGGCCTTGCAAATACTCAAAAAACTGCCTTTTCGTTTGCTCCTCATCAGGCAAGTAAAACCCATAAGCATAAGTCCACTTCAACACTCTCCTACACTCAACAATCTGCTTCCATGCTTCTAAGATGAACTTCAATTGTGTCTCTGGTATGGATTGCAATTCACTCAGCTCCTTAACATTCACTTCCCCCATTCTCTTCAAATCTTTTACAGCTTTTCTCCTTGACTTCTCATTAGCAGCCCATCTCTCATAATAATGAGTGTACTTCTCAATAGATTGCTTGGCCATTTCTTTCTTTTGGTCATCTTCATTCCCTGGCGTGTACTTGTTACATGAATTATAACCATGAACTGACCAAGAATTAAGACACAACCAACAAAACTGATACTTGCAAGGGTCTCGACAAGTCATACGCATACACCCTTCATTCTTTTCAATCGGCCTCTTGCATTTAGGACAAGCCTTTGTGTAAGCCAGAATCCAATTTGTGTTCTCTGATTCTGCATTATTTTTCTCCATCCACTTAACCACCATATCACAATCAACCGGACTATGAGCTTCCTCCGTACAACTCCAACAAAAATAATTCGAACAGCCACATATAACTTCACAATTATCACTCCCTATATCAAATTCAACTGCAAAATTACATCCCGGAGCAGGACACCACTTAATCTTCCTATTTTCCTCAACATAAGAACGAAAAAGAAATCCATAGTACCTCTTTTTATCATCATCAGACGTTAATCGATCAATCATATCCTGTGAAACAGCAACTTTACAAGATGGTTCTGCACATCGCAAATTCAAACATCCAGGACCATCAGCTATTGAATTACTAATATACCCTTTCCAACATTCAACACAAAAAGGATGACCACAAGCAGACGCCAAAATTCCATCAGAAGAATAATCCTCAAAGCAAATTCCACAAGATACCTCCTTTGAGTCCCGAAATTGAACAACTTTCTCCTGAATTTTCAAGCCAACAGCTTCTCTAACATTGGATTCATCGGCAAACCATTCTTCATGAACTTTATTCACACTCCAGTTATACCGACGGAGTAAAGCAGATGCATCAGTTCTGGAAACAGAGAGAACAGAAGAAACCTTAGAGATATCATCATCCATGAGACGACCGATATCATCATCGGACAAAACGACATAGTTTTTGTCACGGGGAAGATCATCAGGATCATTATCGATGATATCATCGCCGGAAGACTCCGAGCCACTGTCTCCACCGTTGATGAGGCCATCGTCGCCGTAGAAGTCATCGCCGGCGGAGTCTACGTCGGTTCCATCGTACATGTCGACGTCGTTCTCCATGATCAAAAGTGACAAAGGTAAAAAAAAAAAGTAATGAGTAAATAGCCGCAGCTGAGTGAAAGTACAATGGTATTGTATTCTTCTTGGAACAGAATTTTAGCCCTAAAATACTTGTTTTTTAAGATCGTTGAAATCCGCATAGTTATTGGAGAAGGTTTTACATATTTTGTGGAACTATGGGCCCAATTCTCTTGACGTGGCAAAAATTATACTATTTTATTTTTTGGAAAAATTAACTAACTACACAATTTATTTTACTATATTTTCTAAAATTCCCTAACTTTTGAAATAATTACAAAAATATCTACTTTATGTTATGTATAAGTGGGATGCATCACTTTACGTTGGTCGGATACATTACTTTATGTGATGTATTAAGACGTTATTTTACGCGATGTATCAATCGCATACATCACTTTACGCATGTATCGGGACGTATGCGATCATCAGGACATTGAGTGATGCATCCGAAATTGAAACGCGATGTATCATGACGTTGAGGGATGTATTCGAAATCGAGACGTGATATATCGGGACGTTTTGGGATGTATCCGGATTTCACCAAATTTAAGAAATTTTTGTAATTTGGAAAAGAGTGGAGATAGCATGTAATTAGCTCTTAACACTGTGTGATTCATATAAAATCTACTTTTTTTGTTCTTTGAATTTTTGTAATCCTACTGCATATATACTAACTAGTTTTGATACACTGACTATCACATCGTGTACTACATTATTATTTTTAAATAATATCAATATTATTAAATCAATAATTTCGATAAATGATGTAAACTTTCTTAAGACTACTAAGTATTAACTATTAGGGTTGTCCGAATTTTCTAATCTTATTTGAAATTTATTTTTCTTTTGAAGGAAAGTAAAATATAATATTCTTCTATATTTGAATTATTCATTCCTTGAAGAAAAGTTTAGAACTATATAAATTGAACACCCTTTTCTCATACCACAACACAACAATAGCATTTAGTCATTTAGAGACTTTTGTTTATAAGGAGATTTTTCTGTCAATAGTTTTTAAAATTTTCTTTTATATTGGTTTTCATATGTAGGCCAAAAAAAATATTCTCTACCTTTTCAAAAAAAATTACAAAAATCTTTACTTCACGCGATGTATCATTCGGATACACCACTTTATGCGATGTATGATTTGTTGGATACATCACTTTATGCGATGTATCGAAACGTTACTTTACACGATGTATCAATCGAATACATTACGTTGCGCTATGTATCGGGACATACGTGATCATCAGGATGTTGAATGATGTATCCGAAATTGAGACGCAATGTATCATGACGTTGAGGGATGTATTCGAAATCGAGAGGTGATATATCGGGACGTTTTGGGATGTATCCGGATTCCACCAAATTTAAGGAATTTTTGTAATTTGGAAAAGAGTAGAGATAACATGTAATAAGCTCTTAACACTATGTGATTTAGGGCTGTGTATCGGTCGGTTCAGTTCGGTTTTGATGTTCATTGGTTTGGCTTATTGGTTATCGGTTTGTAGAGATGCTAAACCGTTATAGAACCATTAAGATATTGACTTATCGGTTATTGGTTTGTCGGTTATTGATCTTTATCGGTTCGGTTATCGATTTAACCGTTAAGATTTGACAAAAAAAATTGAAAATCACTTAGAAACAAGGTGACAATCCAAATGAACCATGCACATGAGTTCACGAGTTACATCTTGCTCAAAAGCAAACACTTTACATTGTAGAATAACCAAGTGTTTGAGACTACCAGAAATAAAAGTAGGAAACCAAACTCTAAGTCAAGGACTTTATATACAAAATGGTATAAATATAATTATTTAACTTACTATCGGGTTATCGGTTAACCCGTTAAGGAAAAACCTCAAAGCGTTAAGAACCGATAACCCGATAACAAAAAAAATCAAAACCGCTATCAAAACCGATAAATCAATAACCCATTACTGATAAACCAATAACTTTTTTTTCTATTTGGGTTATCGATTTCAATTCGATTTTGAACAGCACTAATGTGATTTGTATAAAATCTACTCTTTTTTTTCTTTGAATTTTGAAATCCTAATGCATATATACTATTAACTAGTTTTGATACACCGGACTGTCAAATCGTGTACTATATTATTTTTAAAAATAATGTCAATATCATTAAATTAATAGTTTCAATAAATAATTGTAAGTGAAATAATAAAGTATAAGTTTCTATGAATAAATGATATAAACTTTGTTTAAGACTATTAACTGTGTCTACTGAAAATTGTGAAATTAATATCCCAAAACATTTTATATATATATATATATATATATATATATATATATATATATTTATATAATATAAAGCTTAGATAGGTCCCCAATTACATTTATCATTTTTCTCCTCTCTTTTTTCCTCCCTTTTTTTCCTTTAAATCAATTGTGATTTGTAAGAAAAAAAAAAGTTACTCTTATAATCTCTTAATTACCCTTCTTAAATATACCATCTCTTAATTACCCCTCATTAATATACCTTCTCATTCCTCCCATATAATTCATTGTTTTGTTATTGTTGTATTGTTAGAGTTGCTGCTCTTAGTAATTTAACATTCAAGCTAGAGATGCGCTTAATTAGTTACCCGAATTAAAGAGGACTCTTGAATAAGTTGACTTCGCCTGGGCATCATCTTTCCTTTCATTCACTAGTTGAGTACTTCCTCCTGTCAGATAGAAGCTTTTCAAAAGGTGCTTCGCATCCAGCTCTTCTTGTTCGATATCGCTTTCCGTCCTTGTAAATATGATCTCTTACCGAGAGTGTTTTAATTCCGATGAGGGCATCTCCAACCCTCTCCTCTATTTTACCTTCCAAATATAGAGTTCTTCATTTTATCAGACAACCAACTCCAATTCAATCCTCTATTTTACACTTTAAAAAAGAATATTTTTCTCTTTCCTCGATATTATATTATTATTTTTATTTCATTTTTATTTTCTTATTTCATAATATAAATCATTTCTTCTTTTTGCAACAATCACCCTATAATCTATATAATCTTCATGTAATATAAAAAATTATTCTTTTCAAATTCTTCATTTAATATAAAATAATAATTTATTCTAAATATCTAAATAACATATATTGCAACAAATATTATAGACAATACATATTAACGAAAAATTCATATAAAAGTGAAATTATTAATCAAATACAATTACATAATAAATATTGCATCATCGTAAAATACATTTTAAAGTTTACATAAATACTCAATTTTCAAGACTATTTGTGTTATTTTCATAAATGTTCTATTAATGCATTACGGACTTCAAAATGAACAATTTTTTGTCCTTATTTTTTTTTTATGTGTAGCTAAAATTGTTTAAATTAACAATTTCATCTTATATCCAATTATTTCGTATAGTAATTTACTTTTCTTATTCTATTTTAAATTATTGCATCAAGTATCTTCATACTCATTAAAATGTGTATTTCAATAATTTATCACTATATCATAAAAATAGATTGTTTGAATTATTATATAAATTTTGTGCATTCTTAGTGAAAAATAATTATACTTTTAAATTACATATTTAAAGTGACAAAAAATATTTAAACATTAAATCAGAAAAAATTGTTAATTCGGGATGGAATTATTATACGTATCAATAATATATTTTTCGAAGAAGAGTCTAAAATACCCTTGAAGTATTGAAATTGATACAATTATACCCTTCGCTTACCTTTTGGCCACAAAATGCCCTTCGGGTTAACCTTTGTGGCCCTATAATACCCTTTTCACAAACAGAATAAATAGTCCATGTAATTAGCATTTTCATTTAATACATGGCACTATCTGATTCGTTGTAAAATTTAATTAACTAAAACTAAATTAACCCAACCCAAACCCGGATCCACCCAAAAAATACCCCGACCCATCTTCTAAAACCCAATTATTCTAGAGTAAAGTCTCCACCTACTCTTGTTTAATCTGCATAAGTAATTTTGAAAACATTGGCATCAAATCAATCAAGAATCAAGAAGTTGAGAATGTGCTTAAATGCTGAAACACCAGTAATTGCTCTGGCAGCATTTCAAGAGTTAGCAGAACCGGCAGGGGTAGAACCTATGAAACAAAATTGATAAAAAAAAGGGATGTTGTAGATATGGAGGCAATGCTTAAATTCAGAGTGTAACTTTATTCAAGGCTAGAAATCGTGAAATCAAAGAAGTTTCAGTGCAGAACTAGTTGTTAGTGATAGGATGAAGATGCGCTTAGACAATATAGATATCTCTAAGGAATGTATTTGATGTTCTGTTGCACAGTATGCATTATGTTGTAGTTTTAACTATATTTGTAGTTGATTTCGTGATTTAATAAGTACCCTATTTGCTAATTTTGTTAATGACATTTAAGGGAGACAAAATCATGCTCTTGGGGTGCTATGTATACTCTTTGACTATGAGTATGTTGGATGGTTGGAAATGCTTTGACCAGATTTATAATGCATCTCTTCTTGAATCTGTATAGCTCATGGATTGTTACCTTTTTGAATGTTAGAAATGCATTTGAATAATTGAGTTTCAGCAGCTTGAAGAAAATAATTTGGATTTTTCCCTTTAGAATAATTGAGTTTTAGAAGATGGGTCGAGTATTTTCTTTTGGGTGGATCCGAGTTTGGATTGGGTTAATTTAGTTTTAGTTAATTATTTTTTACAACAAATCAGATAGTACCACATATTAATGCTAATTAAGTGGACTAATTATTCCGTTTGTGAAAAGGGTATTATAGAGCCACAAAGGTTAACCCCAAGGGCATTTTGTGGCCAAAAGGTAAATGAAGGGTATATTTGTACCAATTCCAATACTTTAAGGGTATTTTAGACCCTTCTTCGTATAATTTTAGATGTTATAATACTT